>QQNG01000274.1:0-181150 GCA_003666085.1 Pseudocercospora crystallina
TATACTTGGCTTTAGTGTCCTTAATAAGCTTAAACTACGCGTTAATTACCTTAGGATCTTCCTAGAGTATTCTCTAGCGGTCTTTTACTCGGTTAAAGGCCATTTTGAGCTTATCTAAGCGCGTTACAAATCTTTCGGCCTAGTTCTTACTAACTAGCTCTCTACCTTATATACTAAGTAATTTATCTGCTATATCTACTACCTTATATAAGCGAGGCGTAAATCCTCGCGAGTCTAGGTTAAGAATATATCGGATAATCGTCTACTCTTCGGTCGTAGTAAGCTTACGTTATATAGGTCGTAAATCGGGGCGATAGGTAGTTCCGTAGTATCGGCTAGTTAGCGTCGAAAGAGGTACTTTATATACTATAGCCGCGCGTCGGAGGCTTTAAAATTGGCGCTAGTAGTAGGTAGTAAGGGTAAGAAGGATTCTGCCTTCTTAATTCGATAATTGTATACTATATTGTTAAGATATTGTACGTTAATTAAGAAGTTAATCGTACTAAGAAATTTTAACTAGCTTAGTAGTATAACTAGCTTAGTAGTAGAATACGTTAGGTAAGATATATAGAGTCTATAAGGATAGCGTACTAGTATATAGTTTACGAATTACTAAAGACTTCTACTTATTTAATAAGATTTAGAAGTTCTTTCTACTACCCTTTAGGCCCGAGTTTAATACCTCTAAATATACCTAGCCTTAGTTATAAAGGTATATTATATAAGACTATCTACCTTCTACGACGCCTATAGAGTGTATATAGTAATAGTATATAGAATAGAACGAATTAGGGGAGAATTATATAGATATAATAAGGAAGTAGATTAACTTAATAGATAAGAAGATTAGGCGCTATCTACGTAACTAGGGGAGAAACTATTAAGAGTTATAGCTAAATAGAGCGACCTCAAATCTACCTTGTTACACCTTAGTTTAGCTGTATACCATGGATACAGTAGTAAATAATTGCTTTATTGTGTGGTGGTTGAATGCCAAGACTTTACTACTATGACTCACTAAAAACGAGCTCCTTCGTACACCGAATGGAGCGAGAGCCGTAGCCTAGGACTCGACCGCTACGCCGCTCGCGGCAATTGGGTGTACAGGAACGGACCCACCGACAAGACCGTTCGCCCTGTCCTAAACCCTCTGCTACCAGAGTTCTTCCTGCACGGCTGGGGTGGAATGCGAGCTTTTCTACATGATGGGTTCGTCAATCCAGTCTTCCGTCCTAACCTTGATCATGAAAGCGAAGATGAAGAGAGTGTGCTAGTAGAAGTGGAAATGGACCTCGCAAAGATCAACGGCCCCCAGTCCCAAGCTCACCTGGATCGCCTACACTACTGCAGCGCTTCATGGCGACAGATGCTCGTCATGCAACCTCCACCTCAGCAGATCAGATTCAGTTGCTTTAGTTTCTCGGTGGAAGAGCAACCCTGTCGAATCACAAAGGAAAGTGTCGTGACTTTTCAAGATGTTCTCGAAGGTCTCAGAGAGCACTGGAAGCAATGCCCACGGTGCCAGCAACCAAGACTTCCCTGGCAATTCGAAGGGCAATGGACACATGAGCTCCAGGAGATTGAGGGAGAGGAAACATCAGCATTGGATGTTCTGGCAAAAGTCAAGCACTGTTTGAATCCAGGAACCGGCGATGTTGACGATGGCAACGATGGTGAAGCTGAGTTGGAAGATGAGGACGATAGCGAGGAAGGAGAATCCGGCATTGGTAAGGAAGATGGCGACGATGGCGACGATGGCGAAGCTGACTCGGAAGATGAGGACGATAGTGAGGAAGACGAATCCCGCTCCGGAGAAGAAGAAGATGACGGCGGCAGCGGGGATTTCGACTCTGAGGGTGAAGGGGATGGTGAAGATGAGTAGATCGGACCGTCTCTGGCAAGATAAGCCCATAACGTTGGCAAGAAACAGTAGAGCAGACCAACATCGCGTAGCCTGAGATCGCGTTAGCGCAGAGGTACGAGCATGTGCGCAGACGAGGTATGTGAACCATACCGCCATCTGGGTGCGGATAACAAACACAATGCCATTTCAAACGAAGCTGCAACTCTCAATCGCTAAAGCTATCCCAGTATCCCCAAACGCGCATCAAATGCAGCGCTCTCCACACAAACACCTCGCAATGCTATACAAAGCCGGAAAGAACGCAGTCACTATACAAAATAAGAAAAGAAGGCGTCTCACCAGTCACAAGCCGGCGATCACCCCTCCCTGGACAGCAATCCCCGAAGCTCAATACCTTCGCTATTTCCACCTCCATGTCGGCGATTCGCTTGCATTCTGTCCTGACGTCGTTTACAGCACAAAGCTACTTCGACGATCAACCAGAGGCACAAGTAGAGAGCAGCCATAATACCGAAGACATGCCAACGGCTGAATTCCTTCTTGCCCCGATACGCGTCAAGCACCGCATCATTCTACGCATGCTTCAAATTCATCAGATTATCCGTCGCTCTCCTCAAGATCTTACTCGCCTTGACGAGTTGAGCTTGCGCCAGTGTCCAGTTTCCGTTGTCGATAGCATCGCGCACGGCCGGAAAGTAAGCTTCGTCGTAGCCAGACCAGGCTTGTGGACCGAATATGATGTGTTTGAATTGTTCTCTGCCGGGGATACCGTGGACATCTGTATCGATGGGGCTATCGGGGAGGTCCAAGAGGTCAGTTTCGAACTTGGCGAGCGCTTCGTTGTATTCGAGTCGTCGGACGGCGAAGTTGTTGCTTTCCAGACCTCCAGTACCAAGAACGTTAGTCGTCCAGATGTCTTCGAAACGATGGAATTCGTTGGCGACTTCGGCAAGATGCTCAGCTGCTTCGCGGAGAGGCGTGATATCGAAACCAGTCTCGGCAAGCTTCTTCGTGTCTGGCTTGCCCGAAACTCGAGTGAATTTGGATTCAGCGTAGTTTTTCAAAGTATCCAGGTAGTCTCCGGTGAGCGCCTCTGCATAGCTTTTCAGACTGAACGGTAAAACAGGATGATCAGCAACTTCGAGGATCAGCAGAGCCCAGACTTGAGCCAGCGTTCTATGCCAGCTAAAATCCGGATCGCCAAACTTCTTCATCCATTCCAGGTTCTCATAGCATGAATGATATGGGTATCCAAATTCAGCTCCTTCAAACCCAAAGTCGATCGATGATGTGCCGGCCATATCCTGAAACGCGACGTAGTCACTGCCGGCGCCAAGACCTTCAAGTCTCCGGTTGTGGAGGTTCCAAGTATTACGCAGAGTCCTCTCGCCGTCCGGAGTGGAGACACGATCCATGACATGCTCTAGAGAGCGCTGCCAGACCGGGCTTCCGGCAGCTCTGAAGATAGGATCCGGTCCGTACACGCCAACATCCACGTTCAAATAAGCCACTGCATTTTCGCGAAGATTGTCGATGTTGTCCTCGACGAATTCGGTGCTGCCAACCAGGTTGTACTCCTCCGCATCCCAGCTTACGAATTCAATCGTTCGTAGCGGCCGCCACCCGTTACGTCTCAGCTGCCCGAAGATCTGAACCATCTCCATCATAACTGCTGAACCGCTTCCAGGGTCGACAGCACCAAAGCACCATGAGTCGCGATGGTTGCCAACGATAATCTTCTTCTTGGGTTCCTCAATGCCCTGGATAACACCGTGTAAGTTCCAGATTTGCTGCTTATCGTTCTCGTCATTGAGATTCTTCAGATGGACGACCGGAGCATCAGCAGAATCCGCGGGAGCAGCACCTGAGAACCAGTCTTTGCTGAACCCAGCATCGCCACCGATCCAGTCTTCGGGCACTTTCTTCCCATGACCCCGAATAGACTCGAGCAGAACTTTGGCATCGCGCCATGCCAACGGCAATGAAGGTATTTGGACCAATCCGGGATTGTTCTCCTTCGGCACACGCGTGGCGTCCTTGGTACTTCCAGCTCCAGGCGTGAGCGGATCTCCTGCAACCCAACTCATTAAGCTCACTCCACCGCGCTGTAGACTGTCGTCCGGTCTCCAAGGTCCATCTGGCCAGACTGCTCCCTTCACCGAGCCATCGTCGTGAGGGTCGGAGTAGATTAGTGCACCTGCACATCCTGCGAGCTCCGCAGCCTTAATCTTCAATGCTCGGTCTCCCTGTGTGCCGTAATAGCGCATGAGCGCAATGCTCCCGTTCAATGCCACTCCTTGCTCTCTCAGCCAATCGAAGTCTTCCCTGCTACCACCATTCGCGTATACGAGATGCCCCTCCACCTCCCCGCTCTTGCTATGTCCGTGCCAAGCTAGCGTCTGTTGCTTCATTGGATCGATGATATCCTCCTCTAGGGTCGCTGTCCACTTCTTACTCTCCGGCTTGACGATGCTGACACTCCTCCCATCCATCGAGGGGTAATTCAAATAAACATAATAACTCTGTAATGCAATGTCGTCCAAGTTTCCCTCTTCACGCCATCGATCTTTCATCCACTCGGCCAGGTACAGATCTCCCTCTGTCCCAGCTACATGGTCATAGCCCGTAATATGTGTCAAGTACTCTTCTATCCGCCCAGCGTCCACGTTCTCCTGTACATATGTTCGGACGGATTCTGGGTCGAATCGTTGGCCCATGTATCGGCCATTATTGGGGAAGACGTCCAGTATGAAGAGGACGTAGATGAGGATCGCTATGGACAGAAGGCCGCATAGTCGCGCGGCAGTCGCTGCCGAGATTCGATATCGCTCGGGTATTGATGGAAGGGAGGAAGAGCGTATCCATTGTCGTAGTAATGAGGGAGACGGCGTTTCGGAGGTATCTGTTGATACAGGAGCATATAATGATCGGATGAAAGGAAGTCGAATTGAAGAAATTGAGTTGTACAGCTGTTGACCGAACTTAGAAGAGCGTAACCTCGCGCGGTGATAAAGGCCGGTTTGTCTCGATGATGGGTCCGGTGCGGAAGGATCCAGATAGTCCATCTCTTCCACCCGCCGCCTGTCATCGTCGCCAGTGACTTCAGGTAGCCGAAGGTCACTATCCTCGCTAGACCGCGGCGACTCCGCTGCGGGAGGTCGATATGTACTCCTCCGCCCCTCTCCTAATAGACCTTGCCTCTCGGCATCGTCGCTAGCTTCTGTAGGCCCGCGCAAGTTCTGCGAGGAGCTTGACGGTCGTATCGCTTCGTCGTACGTAGGGATCGGTATGTTCGAATACTGCGCGAACTTGTCGTCGTCGTCCATGGCGAAGGCGAGCACGCCGCTCGGCGCTGGAGCGTTTGTATGCGCGTGCGGAATAGTGCTATATGTGCATGGCGTCGGCGAGCGTAGTTTTGAGCGATCAGGGCACCATATGATCAGAAGGAATATGTGCTTCGTCAAGGAGACAATCAGCTTCTATCGAACAGTCGCGATGTCCTGCACTCAGGGTGGCTGTCGTCAGCTCCTGCCGAGACATCGGCTTGTGACGTGCTGACATGCCTGAGGCACTCCACCACGGCGGCCACAACGCTATAGATCCTCCGATCTTAACGACGACATCGCAGGTCCCGGAATGGCACCGCATGAACAAGATGCAGATGTTCTGCTTTACAACGCAAATTCATTCTGTGCTGAAGCCGCAACAGGCAAGGTCTTTACGCAGCCCGTCGTGATCAACGAGGTTTTTAACAAACACCAGCATGCACAACATGGAAAATTATGCCTCCCTCCTGCGGAACGGTCATAGTGAAGCACAAATCGACATCAGAACCCTAGGCGGTCTTACCACAAAGCCGATGGGGGTCAACTGGTTCTGTGACAGATTGACCTCGCCCCAATCGCTGGGTACCAGAGATGCCAACGCGCTCAATCTCAGACCCATGGCGGGTGCTCACCGCCCCACGTTCACATACCTGCCCCGATATCAGCTCTTGAGAACACTCGGTGCTCGTGTGCAAAGAGCCTTGATGAAGGAGACGAGCCGCAGTCCCAGCGATGTCAGCAGCTGCGAGATGTTCGACATCTTGGGCCTGACAGCCTGACAGGTGCCTTCTCGGCCGCGCACGTGGACGCGATCACGGGCACATGGGCTCGGAACCTCGATGGCGTCAAGTTCTGGATGATCGTGCCTGAGCATGAAATGGAGGGCCACCTGGGACGCGTTCGCTCACGATGGATCGACATGGTGTTGATGACATCCCAGACTGCCTTCGATCACGGCAGATTTGGTTTGCATACTCGATGAGATCACAGGAGGCGAGGGCGATCCGGGAAGTGACTACGAGATTGATCATTGAAAAAGATGTTGTCAATTGGTTCATTCTCATGATGCTGGTACATAAGGACCACAGTGCGCCCAGACTCCATCAGCCTTTGGTACACATCCGTTTCCAGGCTTGCCGCACGGGTAAAACTGTGTTGCAGAAAGTTAGCACCACGCGACTATTGGGCATCGGGTCTTTGCATTTAGGACGGCGACAAGATATTATGTTGGAACTATACACGCACCCAAGAGCACTGATTGCTTATGTCACCGGGTTTGAAGTTGTCCGGGCGACAAACGCCGTTGTCACCGGTCCCAGCATCGACTACACAATTCTGTAATCCACAAGTAAGTATGCATACAGCCGGCTGCAATGTGTTTGGCTTACCCAATTCACTCCCCATGCGGGCGAGGAGAACAACGTCATGAGGATAGTAGTAGAGAGCTTCATGTTGATGTAGTATTAACTGGCTGATAGCGATGATGTTCAGGTCAGAAGTGGGTAATGAGTACAGAAGGCCTTTCTATATGTGCATCATGTCCTATATTTACTTCCGAGCCCTACCCCAAGGTCGGTCGTAATGTGTAAAATATCTTCACGCCGATAGTCTCTTTGCGCTGTCCGTGTCCATCCAGTATAGTAAGTGCCGAGAGACTAGGCAACCAAGCTGGCCTCTCAATGCAATACCTGACCTCTCAATGCAAGCGTGCCAAGATTGCTAACAAAGTATAGCCGTGCATTGAAGTATAGGTAGGGACTCGCAGTGGTCGCCAAGCCACTTGTATTGAGAGGTACTTGCATTGAGAGGTTGGCTTAGAATCTACGTCAGAAATTATGCTGTAATATGGCGGCCGAGCGGTAGTGGTAGGTGGCTATGTCTTACTCTCTGAATTCACCCATATGTGGGACCACATCGTTGCGAATAGAGCATTTGGCCAGATTTTTGAGCCGAGCACGTTTGGCCCGTTTTTCGGTCGCCGCTTTCCCCGAAGTCTTGTTTCTGGCACGGAGCTCGCTCTCCAACCAATCGCTCATGTCTCTCATCAACACGGGTCCATAACCTGTCTGGATCAAAGGAGCCAAGAACTCAGCTCTTGAACTGCAGCGTCTTCTGCGACAGCCAAATATTCTCGACATCACGTCTCTCGGCATATTGGGGAAACTATACCGGATAGCATGCCAGGAAGGACACCAAGGCATTCAGCAAGAGATGGAGGATCTGAAGACCAGGAATGATCCCAACGCCACTAGAGATTTTTTGATCCTGCATTACACCGAATCACTTCTCAAGGCAGCACTCACCGGATGTCGCATCACAGGGAAGTTCAAAGAAGTGCTGAATGGCTCGTCTGAACAGTAAATAGCTTTCCTTCCTTGTGAGGTCGCTGTATGAGCAAGGTCCCATCCTTGAGGTAGATAAGTAATCATACTCTCCAGGCGACAGACCACAGACCGACCACAGACCTCACTTCACCCCATCTCAACCAGAGAATCCCTCCTTCTTCAACCATTCCAACACAAGACCCGCCACCTCCTCAGGCTTCTCGTACGGACACCAATGTCCACTATGCAGTTCCTTCACAGTCATCTGCTCCTCCTTGACCAACCCAGCCTGCACAGCCATCTGGGCAAACTCCTGTCGACAAACCGCATCCCCATCACATCCAATAAACAAGTAAGGACCCGTAATCTTTGCATCAAGCGTCTTCTCAGTAGCCAGGTGATAGTTCTCCTTCATGGCACGATACCACGCACTCCGACTCGTCATACCAGCTTCCTTCTTCTCCGCCAACCAGGAACTTTTGAATTTCTCGTCCTGGGCGTATGGTCTCAACGGGACGTCCTTCCGGCCTGCAGAGATGAATTTACGGATTGCTCCGTGTGTACAGAAGAGGTTCTTCATCTGTTCCGGCTCGTCGCCATGGACGGAGTAGAAGACGCTTTCGAGATTGGGGTCCATGACTTCTCCCACTTTGGGATCTGCGAAAAGTTCCCAGTAGGCGTAGAGGGGGTTTCCAAATGCCTTCTCCGTCTGGGCGTTGACGGCTTCAAGATTGTATGGTTCGGAACGAGGAGGCATATAAGCTACATTGAGCAAGATGATACCTGCGGTGCGTGGTTTATGGAGCATGTAGAAGCGGGAAGCGAAGAATGAGCCCCTGCGAACGGTCAGTCTTGTGACCTCGGAACGAAATTACTGATTGATACTTACCAGTCATGACCCAACGGGATGATCTTCTGCTCGATCTTCTCGGCATCCAGAATCTCTGCTACGTCCTGGCACATGGCCTTGATCTCGAAGGTCGCCGGATCGGTCGGTTTCGAGGTACCGCCTGCTCCGAGCAGATCTGGAAGGACGAGCCTGTTCTTAGACTTGAGGAGATGCGGCACCACATATTGCCAAAGGTCCGCACTGTCTGGCCAACCGTGGCAGAGCAGGATAGCAGGCTTGGAGCTGTCCGCTTGCGAAGTCGGAGAGACATAGTAGCGGTAGTGAAGGCCGCGAGAGGTATCGAACTCTTTCTTCTCGAGGAGATCCATTGCGATCGATTCCTGTGTAGGCTGAGCTTGGTGCAAGTGTTGAGTGTTGTCGACGAGTGCTTGCTCAATCGTCTGCGTTCAGTACCGTATACGGGCTGTCAGGTTTACCTATGTCAGCAAGTAAGCGGGTCACAGGAAGCCCTCGGTGGGAAAAACGTGGCCCTGGAATGTTTTATGAAAGCGATTCGCTCAGTACTACTCTTTGTATTTCAGTAAGTCGCGCCCTTACCAAACGCTTTGGTTGCAAGCTGACAGCTGTTCGACCCCACTTCATTGACTAGGCATAGTCGCGGACGCGCTTCTAGCCTTTGCCGAGCGTAACGATTCTTGTGCCGGACTTGTGCTGAGCGAAATAATATGACACTCCCTCATGACTACTGCCCGACAAATGTCTCTGGAGCTTTTCCATATGTGGAAGGAGGGGCATGCCATATGTAGAAGGAAGGGTGTGCCATATGTAGAAGGAGGGGTATGTCGTGAAGAGCTGCGATGCACCGCCAGGCCCGTATTGTCTCTAGGTACCTCTCCTTCTCTCCCAATGAACCGCGGCAGCCATTGACGCTCGTCGTGAGTTCTATCTCGTTTTCGTGGAGACATTGAAGCATTCTTGCAGAATTAGAGGCTCGGGTGGGTGGTCGGCTGCTCCCTACCTGCATGCTATAATTGTGCAGACCACAGTGCCATGATGAAGCTGGACTGAGGAGAATCAGACAGCGCACTAGACTGTCAGTGTGTGCTGTCTGGCTCTGTATCGTGACAGTCAGTGGAGAATCATAGCTTAGCCGGGTCGATGTCTGCCTTGGAGCATTCACATGCAATGCCCCGAGCGGCGGTCTTGAATGATGACGTCTCTTAAAGACTTAGCCGTTCTTTCTAGAATGTATGTACCATCGTTCCCCCGCTCAAACTGGAAAATCTGCCTGAGGCCTGTCCGCTAAACCCTTTCCAGCTTGAGCGGGACAACGGAGGTAGTATCGGCGCAGGTCTTTCGATTTGCCGATCCGACCGGTGCGCCGAGAGTCAGAGATCATCGCATTAACATCGCATCGGAACATCATCGTCACCACCGCTTCTTCTCTGCTGCATGCAAGAGGGAAGATCGTGAACTGGCACAAGTCGGCACTCTTCGCACCCTTCGGATCCCTGCAACACGCGTCCGTGCCTGCAGCGGTCAGCAGCGCTATTCCCTGTTGATCGGAAGTGCTTGCAGGTGATTCGGCAGGAACGCGTCTGGGGCACCTCCGGGAAGGCTTCCCGAACGGACGTCGAAGTCAGTTCAGCACCGGGGAACAAGACGACGTCGACGACGCTGTCGCTGTCCAAATTTTGCATTTTCGCCCAACTCGCAAGCGCGGTGACGGGCGACGTCGAGACAGCAGGACTGTCTCACTACGCTGCCGGTGTTCGGAGTCTTGTCCCTTCTCACGACTGAACGATTGTACGACCAGACACGACTGTATCCTCACCCTCACCCGCGTTGGGGAATTGATCATCTCCCGCACTGGCCCAGACAGTTATCGTCACGGAGTTCATCAGCCACCAGCTGTGCCAGGTTCTTCGACGTTGTGCGTGAAGCCTCTCCGCCCAGCGCCTCACACAGCGAAACAGATTCAACGCTACTGCAGGTGTCAGGCTGCACAACGACAGGAGGGTCAGGAAGGCACAGCTAGCCCAGGAGCTTGTGCAAGGAGCAGCACTGTAGCGCCGACTTGGGTTGCAAGACTGCACGCAAATTGAGCTCAGCTACGTACGAGGTACAGAGAGGCTTGCAAGGCTTGGCCGATCGGGGTCTCACAGCATATCACCATGGCTGGCCCGGCGTCGCATACCCTTCCTGTGCAACCCCAACTCACAACTCAGTTCGATTCTTACTCCGATCAATCTCGCCCAGACCGACCGCGTACCACCCCAGCAGCACCCGCTGTCCCTGACTCGTCGCAACTCTCGCCTGTTTTGACATCGAAAACGTCCCGACCGCGCCTATCGAGACCTCTGTCGAGACCACCAACATCGGGAGGAGGGCCTCTTACATCACACCCTACCCACGACTCAATGCCTGCGACTACTTCTTCTGCAATGCCCGGCGCATTTCCCACCGACCCAGAACCCGAAGCCACCAACGGTTACCACACCACAGCCAACAACATGTCTTTCGACAGCGGCAACAACAGAGATCGAAGCAGCACCGTCGACTCTCCGTCGTCGCCTTCCTCGAGCGGACCCAATGCGCACTCGTCCGACTCGCCGCGCCGTCCAGCAGGCGTGCGCCGCCTCTTTTCCCTGTCCAGTTTGCGCCAGTCCTTTAGCAGCTCTCGCACCTCACTGAGCATCCGTCCCGACACGTCGCATGGCAGCACCTACCGAGAGTCGACCGCCTCGCAACGCCCACAATCACCATCCATCATGTCGACTACAGCATCTACCGCGCAGGCTCCGTCAATGCACTCGCAACGACAATCGACACTGCGCAAGAAGCGGTACGTTCTCAAAGGTCGCTCATATCTGACGCACACGCTAACTTGATGTACAGGTCCAGTAATTGGTTCAAGCGTAAGAGCGGCTTCTTCGGCATGAACGACGACGGCACACTCGATGTGCTCGACGAGGACGGACCTGAGCACAAGAGGTTCAAGGACAACGCCCTGCCCGTACTCCCAGAGATAAGTACTCTGAGCGGAGGAGAGCTGGACGGCGGACACATCGGTTGGGACGACGGTTTGTTCAAGCACAACTAGGAGATGAGCTTGAAAGAGAACCGCCGAACACGAAATGGTAATGAAGAGTGAATTGGATTAGAAGGGTCATGTCTTGGGCGTTTGACCACAGAGGCGTTAAAAAGAGGGAAACGGACTTGGGCTTTGATTTTGAGATTGATTGATACCCTTCAGCAGCATCACGAGATGTTGATGCGATGCAACCGCGAAAAGGCTTTGTACCTACTATGTGTGCTACAGTCATACTCGTACAGCGCCAGGCACGAGCGAGATACCCCCCGAACGGAATTGGAATTTGATTGAATACTGCCACACTTACCTTACCATCAAGAGTTGAGCGTCTGTGACCGCATACAGTCAGCACTGACATTGAAATCGAACCACAAAAACATGTTATTCTCGCCAGAGTTCGCGTCGTCTGAGTGACAGCACCCAATGCTACATAGGCTCGCAGGGACGCTCGCTTAGTCCGAAGCTTGGAAGAAGCATATGCGGTCTGCGCACAGACTTATACGAAACTGCATAGTTATGTCTGTGCTGATATATAGACTCTACCTACTTGCCGTTTCAGCAGCCGCGCTCGAGCAAAGCTATCTAGTGCTTCGATAAATTTGCAGAAGTAATGATAACTGAGTACGGGGGATAATAAACTGCTTGGTATATATCGATGATTGATGAAGAGTGTTCGAGCGAGCTCTATCACGTCCTCGTTATCTGGGATTTCGCGAACGTTTACGAAGATGATCGGGATCTTCTATGCTCGCGAGACTGGGAGACGACGCACGAAAGGTTGCTCTCAGATGCTCTCGATGTTGTGGAGCTCGCGGAAAAGGTCGAGCGAGCGTTCTCATTATCTCCACGCTTTACTTAGAAGCACCGCGATGGCCATTAGATAGTCGCCATCTCAGTCTCGATGAGATCGCAGAAGTCCCAAAACGTACGTCATGACAGCTCCTCAGTTACCTCCTATACTTCACTGAGAGTGCTCGAGCCAAATCACCTCACCGGAGACCAGATGAGGCACGCTTAGTTATTTCTTAGGATCTCGAAGCTTGTTGTGAGCGATAGTGCCGTCTTCGCGCGCGAGAGAGAGAACGTACTGCCGTGTCGCAGTCGATCACTAAGATCAGCACCAGGGAGAATAGAATATCTTTCTTCTTTTGACAGTCACTACCTATCTGAATGTAGGAGTTTCGATACCATAACCTCATTGCGCAGCTTTGAACCAAATGTAACCCCACAAACAATTGCCTGTTTCTCGAGGGGCTTCGAATGCGAAGGTAGGGCGTCATCATCATCATCTGTGCCCTGGCCAAGAATGATGATTTCCTCCAAATTCTCGCTGAAGAATTCATCCTCGCATCTTGAGGGCGCCGCGGAGGGAGGTCGGGAAGGCGTGAATGTAGATACATTTCAGTCGGTCCTGGAGGGAGGTATCGACAACGTGCCACAGATCTTTGCACGCCGGGCGTAGCTTGAGTAGGTCGTTCTGTGGAACGTTGGCGAGAACAGTGGGAAGCACTTCCACTGGTATAGGTGTGACGAATACTTTGGATATGGATGGTAGGTCTTTGCATTTGTGGCTCCGTGACAGGCGAAATACCATGGTGACAGTTCTGTCGCAGGTTACCTTTGGTCGTGGCGGCGCATGCGCAATGATGCCTATAATTTCTCCAATGTTAACGAATGTGAGGGCAAGCTTGAAGGTGAACATCTTTTGTGTCATTGGCTTTGAACGCTCACATGCTAGTCATACTCATAGTGTTACAGGCCTTGCATTCCCGCGGTAACGCTCATAATGGCATTTGGCACTGACGCGACGCCCAGCTTCACTTCTCATCCGGCTCAGCTTCTGTATGGCCCACAGGCACCAGCTTGCCAACCACCAGATACTTTTCGTTGAATCTCTCCTCCCAGCCTGTATCAAGTCAGCACTGTACTCGACAAGTGGTGCGTCGGGGGCAATACCTCTCAATGCCTCCATTTCCTCCCCACCAAGATCCTCCAACTTATCCAAAGGCCCATTCAAATCCTCCGTCAGCATCTCAGGATCAAAGCTACCACATGCAAGACCTCTTGAAGCGTCTCTCCCAGCAAAGTTCTGGTATGGACCGCCTGGGCCGTAGAAGTTGCGACCAGATGTGACGTCAAAGATCTTCCCTCTTACTGCCAGATACACTGGCATGTTATTTGTTCCGTTGAATGGTACTAGTTGTGGCGGTGTGAATACTCGGAAGACTGTAGGAGCTGGTGCTGCGGGAAGGGTGGTTGCGGTCTTGTTCGGTCTGAATCGCATGTATACGAGGACCATGAAGAGGGAGAGGAGGATGAGGTTGATGGGAGTCGCGATCGTCGCTCTGCTCTTGCCGTCAGCTTCGAAGTCGGGAAGAGGGTATCGTGGTGAAGCTGCCATACACTCCGCCCGTTGGTGGTGATTCCATGGTCGTGCCTGCCGAAGTGAGTGGATTGTAAGTGAATGACCGCGAGGACCTTCACATACTGTCTGCCATGTTGGTGGTGTGAGAAGTCTGTCCGATGTTCGTCAGGGCAGATGAAGTCGTATAATAATCAGAATAAGCCGGTCGGTGGTAAGCTGAAGGAGCTGTCGTTGCTGTTCTCCGGCCGCCGTTCCGCGCTCTCCGCGCCGTTGGACAGGGATGAAGCTCCCCTCCCAAGAGTCTGTCGTCACAACGTGGAGTCGCGGTCTGAGCCGCACGTGCGAATTGCGCGAACTCCAATCAAGAGCCAATCAATTCTCCGGCCAGAACGAGTCTAGGAATTAAGATGTGAGACGCGCCGGCTTCGAAACATGAAACTCGCATCAACCACCTCTAATCAAATCTTCGCGAGTGCTGCTGGCGAACGGCACGCGACGTGGCATGCAACTGGTGCTATTCAACCGAAACTCGACGGCAGATCGGGGTCATCCATACCATTCATTCGATCCCGCTCCACTAAGGACTGCGAACCGGCCGTTAGAGACAGGTTAACCCAGTCGGCCTGCGTCACAGCTTTGCTTTGACAACACAACAAAATATTTACCAACCAGACTCCCAGACACTTGGGAAAAGTCAACCGACTCTGCGGTCACCTCACCAACGCATCCGACCACAACAACCTTGGCTAACCTTGTGATTAGATGATACTCTTCATGGCCTGCGCGTGATAGTATCATATCAAACTTCCACGGGGCCCGCTCCGCCATGCCTCAATACACCATTCAACGGGATCCTCCTTGGGTTCAACAACCTACTCGAGGATCTCTTGCACCTTCGGCCTCCGTCTACAGTGAAGACGACGACCAGTCGCAACTGGACCTCTCCGACATGCCCGCCATCCCGCCACTCCGACTCCAAAAGTCCTGTCATCCCTCATATCATGCACACCCAGAACAGCGAATTAGCGACCATGGCCCGCAGGTTCGGCAGTCCAGACTGCCCATCTTCAAACAAGTCAGGTCCATTCTTAACAAACCAACACACGGTCAGGAACCTGCCTCAAGCAATACCAACCCTTACAGCACCACGGGACATACGCCTGCTGCGAAGCGACCAATCCGCAAGTCGTCCATCAAGACCTTGAAGACAGCTTTCGATGGGAAGAATCGTTCGCCGGAGCGGCGCGTCCTGCAGAAGAAGTCGAGCCAGAAGACCATGTCACCTGTCTCCGTGCACCTGGACGAGAATTGGGAGCAGTCCGTCCCGCCGAGCAGCCATGGGTGGGACACCGCGACTTTGCATGAAGTACCAGAAGATGGATCGCCCGTCTCTTACTATCCAAGACATCATCAGCAAAGACAAGAGGAAGGCTTTGGATCTCAAATCTCTGTGAACGCATGTTCTAATCCTGAGACACCGGTCTCCACCTCCAAGACGATCAAGCGCAAGCCTGCACCAGGCGGTTTATCCCTGCACTCCGAGAACGTCCCGCCGACTTCTGTACACTCACCACCAGACAGCCCCCCACCTTCTCGAGGTACAAACAACAGCGTCACAGAGATCGAAGGTCAGCAGCACCAAAGCCATTTCAGCTGGTCTACTCACGCGCCCTCCGCGTACGCACCTTCAACTACTGGCAGGCAACAACAAAGCCACTTCAGCTGGACAACTTGCGCGCCGTCTGGATACGCGCCTTCAACCGCCACTAGACCTTCTCTTGATTACGGCGGCAGGCCGTCTATGGACGTGTCGTCACCAAGCCATAGTCGACAGCAGTCCCGGGAAGAAGGAGGCCGTCATCCGAAGAGCCATTTCAGCTGGAGCACTGTGGGCACTGGGATAACAAACCAGATGAGGCCTGACTCTCCGCCGCCTAGTCCGCCGCCTCCGGTTCCAGCGAAGTGGAAGGTGCCGCCAGTGCAGTCTATCCTGTCACGCCAGAGACCAATCCAACGTCTCGACCGAGAGCAGTACTCTCCTCCGCCGCGCAACGCATCCTTGTCATATGACGCCTCTTCCTCAAACACGCCGACCTCGACAAAGTCCAAGCTGACTCTCACCACCAACACGCGCAATGAGGACACTCCCGGTTCTTCGAAGAAGCAGCTGCCGCCTCCGCCTGACATGGTGTCACCAGTCACGCCCATGACGCGTCTTGAGAGTTTGTTGCGAGAGGAGCAGGATAAGATCCATCAGCGCCGGAACATTGAGCATGTCATTGCAGAGCTATCGAAGATCGAGAATGCAAGCCCAATGGATGTGCCGTTTGCTCAGGTTCGGGACGCGAAGAAGAGGCTCGTTGAGCTGCGGTCGACGCTGGCGGAGATCCAGTTGGAGGAGCGTGACATCGGTATCGCGATCGCGCGTGCTCGTAGAAAGGAGGGCGAGGAGGAAGGCTTGTGGGTTCGGCGAGTGACTGGGTGAGGAAGGCCGGATGAGTGTTCTGTAATGTGAGGAGCCTTGGGATGCTGCATTGATAAGCTGCCTCATGGGATTATTGAGAGCGCAGATGCGCTGAGCAGGGTCTCTGCCTCTTGGGATGCTGCTTTGTGTGCTGGTTTTGGGTTTGATTTGAGCGAGCGTGGAGTTTGGGTCCACGGACAATCGACAGTCAAGAGCCGACTGCTAGGTTACCTCATGATAGCAGCTGGCGTTGGTAACGGTGACTGCATTGGATAATACTACCTACCAGAGGTACGTTGTTTGTCCTCGCGGGTTGCTTCTGTATCCCGTCGCTTTCCATTTCTGTCTGTTGACGGTCCGCAGATGCGCTGACTGTTGCCCGACTTCCCGCTCTCAGTGCCATCTCGTTCTACCACTGAGCTCTTCGTGCTCTCATATTGTCCTCCTGATCAACACAAGGGCAGTCAAGGTGGCAGAAGCACCATCACTGCAGGTATGAGTAGGGTAGAGAAAGGAAGTGTGAAAGCTGCGGATTCTCGGGACTCTTGAGATTCACTTCCGTGCCAAGCTTTCCACTAGTGCCGTACCTGCAGGGGTCTCCATCGTACGATACCAATCGCGGTCAATGCATTTATAAAAATTGAAGGTCGACAGACATCACTTCAAGGCACACAAAAGCAACATCAGCGTGTGTAGATGACCTTGTCCCAATCTCCTATTCCAGTCACTACTTCACCCGCGCAACCTCCGGACCCAAGACCTCGAAGCAAAATTCCCCCTTCCAAAACCCCCTCGCCAAGAGGCGACAACATCCCTCCAGAAAGATGTCCTACACAACCCTCTCCCTCACAGTCCTAGCCATAGCAATCCTCTACGGCATCTACCTCATCCTCGAAGCCAACCTCCAAAATTTCTACATCTTCACCCCCGAACAACTCCACGCCATCTCCGTCTCAGCAATTTCCCAACACGGCAACAACACCGCAGCCCTCGTCACCGAAATCGTGTCCCAACTCCAAGCCATCGATACCATCGCCCCATACCTCAGCACAACCGAAGAATGGATGTTTAATAATGCCGGTGGTGCGATGGGGGCCATGTATATAATACATGCTAGTACGTCCCTTCCCCCTCTCCCTCTCCCACCCCCCCAAATCATTCTAACCCCCTCCTCCTTCTTCTTGTTCAGGCATAACAGAATACCTCATAATCTTCGGCACAGCCATCGGAACCGAAGGCCACACCGGCCGACACACAGCCGACGATTATTTCCACATCATCCAAGGAACGCAACTCGCCTACGTTCCAGGGGAGTTTGAGCCGGAAGTGTATCCTGCGGGGAGTGTGCATCATTTGCGGAGGGGGGATGTGAAGCAGTATAAGATGGAGAGTTCGTGTTTTGCGTTGGAGTATGCGAGGGGATGGATTCCGCCGATGCTTGGGTTCGGGTATGCAGATACGTTTTCGAGTACGCTGGATTTTCCGACTTTGTGGACTACGACGAGGGTGACGGGAAGGGAGATGATTGGGAATCTCTTGAAGTTCAAACTTTAGTGGAAAACAGAGAGCCACAGCGTGTTTTTGATAAGAAAACGAAGACGTGTACAATAGCAACTAATGAGCATTTGTTCATTTATCCTGCGCCGACGCTATGCTAGTCATTGGGTATTCGCAGCAGCCGTTGATCATGCAAGCCATGAGGTATGTACAACTATTTTCTCTTTCTTCTTCTTCTCGGCCGTCAAACTATATGCAAAAAGAAAACCACTCATCTGCCGTTTACATTTTCCACACACAGTCCCGCCATGTGCTATTACATCCTCGCGTTCTGGTTCCCATCTTCCTAAGATGAGAGTCAGGCAAATACCTACTTCCTCCTCCCCCTCCCACACTCCCTCTTATGCAACGGCTCATCAGGCCAAGTCCACCCCCTCGCCCTCTTGCTCACCCTCTTATCCGTCTGATTAACCTTCGGCATCCAGTCATCCCTCGGCTGATGATTTCTCCTGGTCATCGCCGTCGGCCCACCAACTTCCAATCTCCAATGAAATTGCCCCGGAAACGGTTGTTCTTTAGCCAGCATATGGAGGTAGAAAAGCGCCAGACCAGCCGTCATTTTCAGACTTCCGTCTTCATTCACACCTGAAGCGGAGATCTGGACTGAAGGGGCGATTTCTAGGTAACCGAAAAGGGGGATGTTGTCAGAGCTTGGTGGGCCACCGGCTCGGACGCAGACGAGTTCGATCTCAGTCATTATGAAGCCGTATCTGGTTCCGTGTTCGCGCATGAAGCGATGCAGATGAGCGAGGTGTTCGAGGTAGCGGATTTTGTCGATTGGAGAGCCATTGCGATATCCGGAGTTCCATTGGTCGTAGGATTTGACGATGCCAACCACACGGCCGCGACCGTCACCGAAGATGGTCTTCTCGCCGTCTGATTGATAGTTGGCGACGAATTCTGGTTGCTGACGAGCTCCTGGCGCGCTGCGTAGGGTTCGCATTGCGATGTGCTTGTCGCCTTGTGCGACCCTCAATGCAGCGTTGACCTTGATTGCATGATGCTGCGCGCAAAGCTCAGCCAACTGACCTGGAGTTTCAGGGTCCAGATTAACTTTGCTTGGAACCGGAAGCGATTTTGTCGACACATCGATCTTGAGTAGATCAAGCAAGCCTAGGATCGACGAGATAGTGTCCACAGTGAAGTCAGACCACGAGCGCAGGTTGCGAATGTCGAACCAAAAGTGATTTGTTTGCGCTTTGTTGACAACATTGATGCGCTGGATGAGAGACGGAGTCGGATTTGGTGCCGTCAAATAGTCCAGCGTCGTTGATGTTTCGGTGTCAAGCTCGTCAGGAACATCAGATTCCATGGAGAGCCGAGATGGATTGGCTGGTGGACTGGCAGTCCTTCGATTGCTTGGGTACGATTGCATATGGCCGCCTGGCATGGCGATAGGAGCAAGATGGCTCATAGCGCTTGGCGTTCGAGACATGGGCATCGACACTGGTTGTGGCGTAGGGCTCTGTCGGTAAGTTGGGTAGCCATACCGAGAGAGAAGGCCTGCATCGATGCTGCTTGACGAGATGTTGCGAGCATGGGAACGTACACTCGAGATGTGCGACGTAGATACAGATCTCATACTGCTGATTGAAGGGCGACTGATGCCAAGATGGTCTGCTGGCGCAGGAGATGCTGCTGATACATTCGACACAGCCCGCGTATGAGCATATGGGCTCGTAGAGCGACGGTCACCCGATGGTCTCTGTGGCAAAGCCGGGCCAAATTGCATTGCAAAGACATTCGCAGGCAAAGAAGCGGTTCGACCATGGCCATGGGAGGGCATTACGGTTGAGACAGGATCCATGACCTGATCCTGATCTCGAGGCTTTGGCAAGAGTCGCGTCCCATTCTCTCGTATCCTCATAGGAGATCTAGGTGGCGTAGTCGCAGCCGTCAGTGCAGTCTGTGGAGACCAGTCTCCAGGAAAGTAGGTGCCATCAGTACTCGCGCTGCCACCCGGGCATTGCAAGTCACCGTATCCAGTAATCTCGATCTCCGCTGGAGGGGTGACGTTGCGGTAGTCCATGCTCGTGTCTTTTCTTGGCTTCCAGAGCCGCTGTGTTGGAGGTGGTATAGGTGTATGCTATTAGACAGTATGTCAAACAAGTGGCATGGGTAGGAGACCAGCTCCAAGTGAATGCCTGTAGAAAGAATGGACAAAAGAACGCGCAAAGGCAAAGAGACTCGTGGGGCTCGTCACAAGCTTCCGCACTGTTACCAGAACAATTGGTGATTCCTGAAGAGAAAGGGAAGAGGTAGGCGCTCTGGGTGAGGTCCATCCTATATGCGAGACTGCTGCATTGAGAAGGTCCATATCGAGTGGTACGGTGACAGTGCACGGCATCGAGAACATACTACATAGTAGCGTCATTCTTTCAACTCTGAAACGAACCTTTTCCGTGCTGCCCATGCAATTTTTGGCAGCATGGAGGCACTAGAATCACTCCAGTAGCCCGCTGAGGACCGGGCGAAGTCCCATGAAACGGCTCGGGGAGTAGCAATGGCCGGTCTGAGTTTCACAAGGGCGCCGGCAGGTGGATGAAGGCAGATACTAGGCCAAAATGTTCATCATGCGGTGGATGGAGGGAGCGACGACGGTTGGCTGCAGGACCGAGGTTGCTTATTTTGGGTCATTGGCAGTCGCTTGAGCGGCGTTTAGAGAGATGAAACACTTTCCCAGGTGTCCTTGCAGTGATCCAGTCGAGGAAGGATGTTGTTGTCGGCGCTTGGAGGAATTGAGAAGGCTGGAGTGCAAGCGCCCATGTATCCGGCAGCTATCCGGTTGTCTACGGCTGCTCCCGCCCCAGCTCGACCCCACTTCACCTCTCTTGCTATTCGGTAGATGTACCTCTTCTGCATGCAACATGCAACTCTGCGATCTGAAACGGCAACGAGCAGCTCCTGAAACACACCATCTGTGACTCACATCAGACTTCACTTCAAGGCGGGGTGGACGTCATGAAGAATACAAAGATGCGAGATTTCCACGCTCGTCGCGACTGCGCGGAGCTGCGCGTGAGTAGGCGCGATGTCGACGCGTATGGACGCGCACGAGAAAGAGACGGAACTGTCACGGTCATGTGGTAACCGGCGGAAGATACATTAAAGACATATTGTTCTCCTTCCATGTCGCCATTGACGCGCGCGAACTGGTACAACCAGGCTGACTGGAGCCTCGAGCGTCCCACCTCACTACTCACATGCACGGCCCAAACCGGAGGCCTGCTTTATGGGACCGGGCGATGAAGCCTCATGGGAGAGCATACTCTCTCTACGAGCCGGCGCTTATACGAACGATTTCTACGATGAAGAGCTTTAAGCCGGCTAGACATGGAGAATCGCCTTCTTACGACAACGTCTTAGAGCAGCTCTAAACGATCTTGTTTTGGTGTAGTTTGCCGTCTCTATTAGAGAGGTTTCGTAATAGGAGCATGTCAATTAAAGGGCCTACTTTGAGCGTCTTTCTAAGCATCTACGTACTTGCTCGCAAAAGCATTGCAGTTGATTGCAGTCGATTAAGTGCAAAGCGTGAAAGTGAGAGACGAGGATGTTGATTCGTGAAGGTCGAGCCGAGCAAAGCTTGGCAGATGTTGCTCTGGACGACCGGCTAGTCCCGGATGTTGCTTGCAATTCACGAAGCGCAGACCACACAGCTTGCTGGACAGCATTCTCACATGCAAGACACCACATTCCAACACAATAACTGAGATTAACCATGGACTCTCCATCGGCTCAGCTCGTGCCCCTCCCGGAGGAGAGCATGATCGACTTCGACATCGACGGCCCGCCGAGCTCGCCCTTCGTCACCGAGGCTAACAGCAGGTTGATTAGCAAAACATGGGACGCGCCGGTTGAGGTTGCGCAGGAAGAGCAGCAAACAATGGACATTTTCGCAACGCCCGCCGGTAGTCCCGCGAAGCCGCAGCATACCGACTTTGAGGCGATGGTCGAGGATAAGGAGAACTTGCCGCAGACAGACGATATCACAACAACCACACAAAAGACCGCTTTCTCGCCGCAGAAGCCTTCGACACCAGAGCGCAAAGTCTCACAGCCCGAGATGCCGCCAGCGTCACAGCTGAGAAGAGACAGCGCGGACTCGGATCTGATGCCGCCGCCATCGACCCGCAAAGGACAAGCGACACCGAAGAGAAGCCCGCTGAAGCAGTCTCGCAACGCTGCAAACGCACAAACGCCACGTGCAGCTCCGGCGCGAACCAATTCGTTTGAGCAAGAACTGACGCGCACCGCAACGAAGACTTCACATACTTCCCATGAAAGCTTTGAGCTTCGGAGGACGGAGTCGCAAGTTGAGGAAAGCTCTGGCTTGGATGACACCGGGTTCAGCATGTTCAGCGAGGTGCCAGAACTGACCACCTGGGCGAAGATTGGTCAGAGTCCGACCAAGCGCGGTGACATGACGCGCACTCCTGGTCGCAAAGACACTGAGGCTACACCGCGGACCACCCGTAAGCGGCCATCTCCATCGCGATCTCCTTCCCCCACGCCTCGCCGGCTCAAGACCCCGGGACACGGCCACACTGCGAGTCACGACGGCACTACCTTCTTGATCGACTTCACACAGCAGATGGAAGGCATGGGCTCCTACAGCCGACATGGCTCGCCCGGGAAGTCTAGCACCCAGCCGGATCTGCTCAAGTATATGAATGACCAGCGCTCTCCCAACAAGACACACCGCCAAAGCTATGCCACTCCAGCGAAGCAGAACAACATTCTCAATCTCTTGGACTTTGAGCTTCCGCCTGCGCCTACTCCGCGATCAGTGCCGACAATCACAGTCCGCGAGCTTGAGTCATTAAAGTCATCATATCTTTCCCAGATATCGTCTCTGAAGGCGACATTGAGCGGACGCGAAGCCGAAGTGGAGAGCTTGAAACGAGCGGTCAATGACGCAGAACGACGCGCTGGAGACGCGCAAGAACAATTGCGAGAAGAGAAGAACAAGCGTGAGTGGGCAGAGCAAGAGAAGGCCGGCTGGGAGAAGCGTGGACAAGAAGTCGAGCAGGTTCTCGCAAAAGTAAAAGACGAAGTCATCAAAGGCGAAGCCGAGAAAGAAGACCTGATGCGTAAAGTCGAGGAAAGCGAACGCCGAGCAGACGACGCCGAGACGCGAGCCGCCAAAGCAGAGGAACGTTTCGCAGACGCCCTAGCAGCTCGAGCCAGCTCCGGCGATGGCGACGCAGCAGCAGTCGAAGACCAAATCCAACGTCTCGTCGCCGCACAAATCGACTCCAAAATCGAGGCCGTCAGTCGCGAACTCCATTCCGTCTACAAGGAGAAACACGAACGAAAGGTCGCCACTCTCAAGAAGAGCTATGAAGCACGCAGCGAGAAGAAATGTGCCGACCTCCAGACCCGCCTTTGTGAATTGGAGAGACAAAACGAGGATCTCATGGCAGCCAAAGATGCGACCTTTTCCGGACCCGTGGCAGACACCACTTTCTCAGGCGAACAAGAAGGCGAGTTGAAAGCACAAATCGAAGAACAGCGCGCGCATCTCGCCCGCCTGGAATCGGAAATGTCCGCCTCGCGCGAACACCAAGCGCAACTCGAACGAGATCTCGCACAAGAGAGAATTGAAAAGGGTGATCTTGTGGCTGCTGTTGATGAGATGTTGGCGCTGCAGAGTGAGCAGGGACCGGCTCAGGGGGCTATGTCTGTTGTGGAGGATTTCAGGAAGAGTATCAGTCGGCCACCATCGGCCATGTCCATGTCGGGGTTGAGAGCACCTGGAAGTGGGTTGCCTGCTCCTGGTGGGAGTAAGATTGGGGGTGTGCCGAGGCCAGGGGGTGGTGCGGCTGGGAAGGGTGGGATGATGAGTCGGATTGAGAGGATGGGGAGGACGGGGCATCATGAGTGAGTTGTGAGGTGCTGATTGGTGGCTTGGCTTGGTTTCACGACTGTGCAAAGCAGTCGACCACGACCACTTTACTTGGATTCTGGACTGTGTTTGGAAAAGGCGTTGTTGGACTGTGGACTTTTGTACAGTACCATGACGGCGCTTTTGGATGGGCAGAGATCAGACATGAGAGCATGACCATTCTGGATGTATCATACCATGAAAGTATATGGTACGTAGGCGGCTTGACGCTGTCTTCAATGTTGAGCTTAGCGAGCGACTCAACCTCTTAACGTTCCCACTTCGCCCTCCTCCTACCCTCCTCTCCTACGTCTCATCTAATCCATCATAATACTCAACACATTCTCAAACTCATCACTAACGTTGATGTTGACAGCAACGCAGTTATCTCCTCCAACGAGATTGGTGCTGAGTCCAGTGCATCCAGCCTTCGAATACGCCCAAACTTGGCTCAATGGCCCCTGACCCCAGTAGAAAGAGACGGTCGTCGGATCGATGTTGTAGCATTTGCGGGCTGGTGGCGAGGCGTGGTAGGTGGGCGTGTTGCCGCCGGAGTTGTCTTTGCTGTGTGGAGGGTTAGTATGAGGACAGTGGAGAGTTTGATGTGTGAAAACAATGAAGGGAAGGGAAGAAAAGGAAGTGGGTAATAGCTATACCAATCTGGATTTGGGTATTGATTGAGCTTTGAGTTTGCGCGTGTATTGAGGGATTGGCCGTCGCTTGAGGGAAGGGCGAAAGTGGTGGAGGCCATGATGGCTAGGGAGGTGAGGATGGTTGTGGGGCGCATTTTGGCAGTATTCGCTTTTGGTGAGAGGTAATTTGGTGGTGGTGGTGATTGAAGAGGATGCTGGAAACGTGTCTGAGGATGTACTTGTCCTGTCCACGGTGATGCCCCCTTTATACCATCGTCTGGTACTCTCATGGCATCATTTTCTTCGTCGTGCGCTCAGCCATCCACCTCGTTGCATGGTATAGCACTTCAGCCCTGAGGTGGATTCGCTGTTGGTCCCACCGGCCTCTTTGAGGCTGTTGTTTCTGGAGCTTCTTCGGAAGGAATGTGCGACCTGTTAGTTCAGGCAGATGCTGAGCGGATCCAATGAAGTCGAACACGGCCTTCAGCTTGAAGCCATATGATCAAGTCTATGGCCCCACAAGAATATCAGCCGCTTCATGAGAGAAATACTCCCATGGTCTTTTTGGTATGACATGACGTTGGGATAAAGCCAGGGCAGGAGGCTGATCAAGCTCAATCTCGGGACCGTAGGAATGCGTGAGGACCGAGCATGCCTGTACCGCGTCCTTCGGTGATTGCAGTTCGCGAGGGGTTGTCAATGATAAATCGACTTGATCGCTTTCAACGTTGTCAGTGACTTGCGCGACCTTTCTCTCCGTGCTGCTCGAGAGATGCTCCGATGGTGCTCATCAATATTTCAAGGTCTTGAGCAGGCTGAATTGAAGAGCGCACGGCTCTCCGTCGGACGCCGTTCGTTTCGTCGGAACCTTAGCGGCCGCCGAAGGTATTTCTTTTTGGACCTCATGGTTCTCCTTTCTCATGTTCTTCTCTGAGCTCTTTCAAGATCCATATGGTGCGGCTGCGCTGCTCTGTGGTGGATGTTGTCTCACCAAGGTTTTGGTTGAAGCTTCGATGGCGTGGACAGAATCAGCAGCCACAGAGGCGCCCGGATCTTGACTTGACCAGCTACGCGAATCGCCTCTTCTACTTGCTCGCAGCCAGGACGCATTCGCGGAAGCCCTAAAATGCCCCTGGCGCGCTTCTTCAAGTCGCGCACAGATATCGGAGAAACCAGCAATCATCCGGCAGATAAGCCACGGCTGAGAGCGCTTCAACAGCGGTCGCTGGCTAGGCACAGCGACAGCCTCGGATATCGTGTTGCTGGGCCAGTGGTAGACACAAGACAGGTACATGTACAATGCAGCGTTGGAAGGAGTTCTGTGCCTGCCACTACCGTTGCATACTGCGGTGTCGACTGCGAAGAAAGCTTTCAGACCAGCGAGGCTCGCAGATGCAAACATACTAGAAGGTGGAAGCTGGAGGATCCGGCAGTCTTGGCGCGCTGTCATCATGCTGATTTGTCTCCTGGCGCTAGCAAAAGCACTTCGCATCAACACCTAACCAAACTAACATCACAGCTTCGGTCCCGAGCTTTATTGCGCATTCGCGACGCTGCTGGAGGTCGACGACGCATTCGTGAGGACGGCACTGCTCGTTCCCACCGCTGTGTAACCAGGAATGAGCGGTGAGACTCGAGACGTCCCCGCCATGATGACCTAGGATAAGACAACCGAGCTTCAGCGCTATGGAACCCAAGAGAGACAACACAAAACCCTCTTGCGCAGTTTGTCAGAGGAGGAAGGTCAAATGTGATCGCGTTTACCCTTGCGCTGCCTGTACCAAGTCCGGTCTTGACTGCGTCTTTCCGGACCCTCGGACCTATGGTAAGCGCAAACGGAGAAATACCCAACAACAGACGCAGGAATCCGGAGGCGTATCACGAAACATAGGCAACTTCTACTCGGACCGACCCACGGCTGGTACTTCGGGTGGCATTCGGGCGTCAACAAACGAGTTCCCTTCGCCAGAGTCAACGGGTTCATATGGCGGCGCATCAACCGCTCGGCTGGTCTCGGAAGGCTCCGGATACCGATATGTAAACAACCACCTTTGGAGTGCTATCTCGACTGAAGGTCATGTTGGCAATGAAAGCCCGGCAGGCAGTCCAGATAACCGTAGACCAAGTTCTGCTGCGTCTCGGACAGGGCATGGCATTTATGAAGATGTGGCAAAAGACGACGATGCATCTACCCCCGGCAAAAGCTTCATCTTTGGCAATACCAGATCTGGCTCGCAAAACCTATCAGCTGCTGCCCCGGCACCTGCGAGCCATATCGTCTTCCTGTGGCAAACTTATCAAGCGAATGTCGATCCGGTCATGAAGATCGCCCATTCTCCGTCTGTACAGGGCATTTTGCTGGGGCAGATAGGACGTCCAACCCTGCCTCGTAACGAGAAGGCTCTGACATCTGCCATCTACTTTATCAGCGTCGTATCTCTGAATGAGGAACAATGCAAAGAATCGCTCGGGGAGTCGAGGACACACCTCATTCGCAGGTATCGAGATGCGACTGAGGTTGCTCTCTCGGAGGCTGACTTCATCACCACTACCGACGTCACTGTCTTGCAAGCTCTGGTGTTCTATCTCACAGCTCTGAGGACGATAGGCGATATCCAAGTCGTGTGGTCTTTACTTGGAATAGCCATTAGGATAGCGGGCACTCTTGGCATTGCGCGTGACGGGTCGTCGTTTGGTCTGTCTCCCTTCGATACAGAAATGCGCCGTCGGCTTTGGTGGGGTCTCGTATATTTCGATGGCCGCATGGCGGAGCTGGTTGGTCAGGATGGTGATCTTATGGGCAACAACTTTGACGCCGGACCACCCTCCAATCTAAACGATAGCGATTTGTTCCCGACCATGGCACGGCTCCCGGAATCGCGACCTGGTCCCTCAGAGGCCATCTATCTGCAAGCTCGAGTGCTCTGCGTCACGGTGGCAAGGAGCCTGCAGAGCATCACCGGTCCTTCCGGTACCTGGCATCGTTTGCATGACGCGAGTATGCCCACGTCAGAGAAGCTGGAGATTATGCATCGGATCGAACAACGATACAATGAGGAGATATTGGAGCCGTGCGATCCGACTGTGCCTTTGCAATGGCTCAGCATCAACACCGCGCGAACATTTGCAACAAAATTGAGGCTGATCGCGCGAATACCGATCGTGGATGTGGAGAGGGAATGGGACGATTCGGAGGGCTTCTCAGAGAACGCTTTTATATTGAGCATGGACCTATTGCAGATCCAGCTGGACCTGTGGTGCGAGCCGTCTGTGCAGCAATGGAAGTGGCATTGGCAAGCACACTTCCAATGGTATGCTTTAGTAACCCTGCTCCGTCAAACGCGATTGCGCGGATCTGGTCATGGGGCATCCAGAGCTTGGACTTTGATCAAGAAAGTGTTCGACATCATCATACCCAGTCTGGAGCTAGGTCCCAGGAAGAGCTTGTTGTTGGATGGGATACATGCGCTCCTGAATGCAGCCAAGCGGCAACAGAGCCAGTCTGAGCATCCCACCCCTGCCAGCAGTGAAGATCATAAACCACCACGTACTGTCGATAGTGGAGTTACTCCTTCACCTGCACCTAAGCCAGAGAATGGGTTTGCCCGAGGCTTTGGCTCACGGCCGCACTCTGCCTTACTTCCTGGCATGGATGCTCCTCAGCAGCAGGAGCCTACACCCGGTCCGACAAGCTTCGCCCGATCCTACTATGAGGAACATCATCAGAATGACCCAGTGTTTGGATTCGACTTGGATGCCATCGACTGGGTGGAGTTTGACCGTCTAGCAACCGAGCTTTGCCAGCAGTGAGACCATCATACGGAACCGATTTGACTGATATAACAACTTTTGCTGTGAGGCCGAGACGTCGCTGATGGTGCTTCGGCACCGAGCGTTGTGCAAGGGCACGTGACCGGCGCTGAACATCCCTGCTCGGCTGCGGCATACGTGGCTCAAGCAGCATTCCGCCTTGATGACCCATGCAAGTCGGCGCTTATGAGAGCCGTTGTGGATGTTTAATGCACCTTTCAGCCTGCTCACGAGATCAGTTGTACGATTCAAGTGCCAGTTTTGGAAGTATGGAGAGGCTGTATTTTTTCGGCGATCAGTCACGTCTCGGCACTGCTTCGTCGCAACCGAAGACTTGTATTGGGACGAGAATGGGTGTAACACAACGGCCGACTTTTAAACCGATGCCCTAGCTTGCGGCATTGATATATATGGTCCGCGAAACCTCAACGAGTGATCGATGTCTTCAAGAGGCTCTAGCATCCACCATACAACGGACATACCTCGGGACCTCCACACCAACAACATCATGGGCGACTTTCAGGAAAACGTGTCGACCGAACAGAGCTTCCATGGATACAACGGGCTGATGTCAAGCTTCCTCTTCCAAGATGAAGTCAGGTGTGCGGCGTCAACTGGAATCAATGTGTTGGTCATTGGCGCCGGTGTAGGTGGCCTAACGACTGCACTCGAATGTTTCCGCAAGGGTCATTCTGTCAGGGTATTCGAGAGATCAGAGGGGGCAAGCGCTGGCGGTGACATGTTCACGATTGGTGCGCAAGCACTACGGCTGCTCGACAACTATCCTGGTATGAAGAGAGAATACGACGATATATCCATCCACAATCTGTGGCTGCGATATCGCAAGTGGACAGGCGAAGACCTCGGCGAGCCCTTCCCGTTCGGCAAGGGCGCACAAGGAGCAGAGCAAAACCAACATGCTGAACGACCTCCAATGTCGACAGTGCTGCGCCCACTATTCCATGCCATGCTGTATCATCAGCTCGAGAGATTCGGTATCAAAGTCCGATACGGCATGAACGTCAGGGAATTCTATGAAGACGCCGAGCGGGGCGTTGGCGGAGTCGTCACAGACCAAGGTGATAAGTTCGAGGCCGATCTGGTCATTGCGGCGGATGGGCTGCATTCGAAATCGCAGAAACTGGTGCCAATCACAGCGGCTCCGGCGAAGCCGACAGGCCGCACAATTTTCCGCTGTGCCTTTCCACTGGACATCGCTGAAGCCAATCCACTAGTCGACAAGTTCTTTGGGCTCAAGGACGGTGAGGATCCATTGATGCAAGTCTGGTTGGGCCCCGAGACTCACGCAGTCGTTCTTGCTTATGTTGACAAGAATGGCATGAATGGTCGACTGTGCTTTGGCGTATCTTTCAGAGAATCGGAAGCAGAACGGAAGGAGAATTGGAGCGATACTGTGTCTTCCGACCAGGTGCTTGCCATCATGGATCGCTTGCCGGACTGGAGTCCTGCCATGAAGCAGCTCATGCGAGTAACACCACCAAACAGCGTAGTGGCTTGGCCTCTCAACCCGCGCAACCCTAATCCTCAATGGCACTCTCCAGCTGCTCGTGTGCTACAGGTGGGCGATGCTGCTCATCCCTTCTTGCCAACTTCTGGTACGTGATCAGAGAGTCGATCCACTTGCCCGAATATCAACTGCTAACCCTCTCTTACAGGCAACGGAGCTACTCAAGCCATCGAGGACGCGATCACAATCGCCGCTTGCTTGGCGCACGCTGGCAAGGATCAGATCACGACTGCTGTCAAAGTTCACAACTTGCTTCGCTTCGATCGTGTCTCCGCTGCTCAGCTTTTAGGCTTCGTCAACGCGGCGCGCGTTCAGAAGGCAGACTTCGAGAAAGTGGGCAAAGACCCTTCGAAGGTCGCACATAAGACGCCGAAGTGGCTGTGGTCTCTCAACGCCGAAGACTATGCGAATGAGAATTATGCGAAAGCAGCGGCAAGCCTTGTACCAGGCGGGCCGGTGTTCAAGAATACGAACATTCCTCCAGGCTTCACTCCAAAGACTTGGACAACCGACGAGGTGGAAGCAATGCAAAAGGCGGGAACGCCAATGGCGCTGGAAGGCGACTGGAGCTAGAATTCATGCCACATGGCCGGAAAACTATGCAATGCTTATTCCTCATGATAATCATAAAACTAATAACTCTTCACGCTCACACCCACGCTCACGCTCTCACTCAAGCTCTCACTCCACACTTTCTCCCCAAACCCCTCCGCCTCCTCTCACTCCTCCACCTCAACAACCAACTCACTAAACGTAACCTCAATCCCCTTCTCCACATTCTCCCCCTCCTCCTCCGTCGGCTTCGCCGCATAAACCCCCACCCAAACCTCCTCACTCTCCTCCCTCCCCTCCATAAAAGCCCACTTCACCTCCCTCATCGGCAATAACTTCTCACTCCCTTCCTGCGCCGCATACACCCACAACGTACTCCCTTCCTTCACAGCCTTGAACCTCGCCTTTTGATGGTGTGTCTCGGACATGGGCGATAAGGACCAGTCGGAGAAACGGTCGGTTCCCACGATGCCGAGGACGGAGGCGTTGGAGAAGTATTCTATACCGGCTTTGATCCATTTGCTTCCTTTTACGACCCCGTCGTCGTCGGGTTTGGAGGTGGCGTCTGGGAAGGCGATTATGAGGCCGCCTTGGTCGTATTGGGTTTGCCAGGGTCCCCAGACTGTTACGGCTATGGATTTGAATTGGGAGGCCTTTAACTTTTGGTAGATTATGGGGGCGGAGAATACGTCGTCTTCGAGGGAGCGGCGCCAGATGTCGGTTTTTGGTGGGGCGGTGAGTTTGAATGAGCTTCCTTCTTGGTTGATTCCTTGGGGGATGGGGGCGGAGTTGTGGGAGTGCCAGATAGGTGCCATTCTGATTACGTCGAGGGAGATACCACCGTGACCTGAATCAGGAGCTGTGTTTGATATTGTTCCGTGTATGGTGCAGATTGATATTTATCTATAGCTGTTGTTGATAGAGAGGGCCGAGTCGCGCGAGCCTGACGACATTGGGAGTGTGTGGTTCACTTACCTGCATTGGGACTAACCGAAGTCGGCATGATGGATGAGGCTAGCGCCGGCAGATGGAGCTAAGGAAGGTGCATGAAACGCATGTCGGAGTACACGAAAGAAGACATGAGATGACGGGGATGATGGATGTAGTGATGCTGTTGCCGTACCTGTCGTCGCCGTACCTGTCGTCGCCGAACAACACATGCAGCATTCGCGGTGTGCAGGATGAATCACGCTCTTGCTCCGATCTTCCTTCAAGACAGGAGATACCGCTCCATTGCTACGTGTTCGAACAAGCGAGCCGTTCACCATAGGCACTTTATCACAACGCGCCACCTGTCCTTGGTGGACCACTGAGATCTGGTGTACCTCGCTGTCGCTCCCAAGCCTTTAGGCCAGCTTCAATACCGTCTGAGAGATGCTTCGAACGTCCATCAGTATCTCCACGGAAGCCGAGAAGGTTCGTTCGCCAACCCAGCCAAGTCTCTGCTTTCGCACCTTCAGGAGCTTCAAGCAAACCTACTGCGACGTCTTTGAAGAATTGTCGACCGTCTCCGTGGTAGAAGAGTGTTGCACCGCACGTGTTGCAGAAGTAACGATGGCAGCCTGGTGAGGATGTGTACTTTTGAACGGCTCCAAATTCGAACTTGAACGGAACCTTGCCTTCTTGATCGAGAGAGAGATCAACGGTGGGAACAAAGGCCCAGAAAGTCGTCTCTACGCCCATGGCCAGTCGGCATGAATTACAGGCGCATAAGCCAGCCAAGAACTTCGTTCTTTTGTCGCGTAGCCAGTAGATTTCGTTGTCGGGCGGAATCTCGTGGTGCTTGATCACAGCGGAAGACGGAAGCTGCGGCCAGTACTTCTCAGCCACCGCAGATCGTGCAGACGGACGAGCGATGTAGAACTCGCAGCTCTGACATTTGCAGCGGCCGCGAAGTCTCTTCTCTGAAGGAGGCCCAGTGCCCGCCCGAGCTTTCCAACCTGTGGGAAGCTCTTCGTTCTTGCCAAAAGTGCCAGGCCATCGTTCGATTCGTTTGCCACTAACCTAAGTCGCAAGTCAGTGGTTACCAGAGCGATCTGACTACTTCCCATCTCACTTCAAGCAACATATCTGAGAAGCCGCCGTCAAGTGTGTCCTGAATATGTTCATGACCTTTCCATTCGATGATCCCATCAATGCGTTCCAGTGTTCCTGTGAGCACAACCCTGCCAGACGCGTCAGGCTTCTGGCATCTCAGAGGGATGTTAAACTTCCTCACCATGTCACCTGGCTGTTTGAATCCTGTGCATTCTCGACAGAAGACGCCAGCATTTGACAGCCGCAAGTCGGACAAAAGTATTGAACGACTCTCTCGGAAAAATTAAAGGCTTTCATGCGAGCGATGAGCTTTTCGTTAGGTCGATACGTTGGTGGCAGAAACACCACAGTCAGACAGAGTGATCCACTGTTCTTTCTGCAGCTATCGCAATGGCACATCTTGCCTTTGATGGGAAAGGCAGAGGTGGGCAGAGTGATTTCATGTGCGCATTTCCCGCAGAGACAGGTCGCCTTGACTGTCTTTGAGGCTTCGGCCATGATGCTTGGGTTTTTGGATAAGTAGAACTGAAGGAGGCATGGCAGAACATAGAAAGCGTGACAGAGAAGAGGGGCTGTCGGAGTACCCGCCTTTGTACAGTGCTTTGGCCGCGCTACGCGTTTCTCCAGGCCTTAGCCGATGCTCAGAGCGTGCATTATGGGTCCTACAAGATGAGTGAGCTGTGGATGAAGTCGCCGATGGAGGCCTTGGAGGAGGCCGTTGGAGATGCATGTGAAAGAAGAGCATTTGGAGAGAGGGCGGCCGCGACTTTGATGGCTTCGCACGTGACTCGCGGCTCGGCCCGCTAGTGTTGTCGGCAACAATGACGCCGGCAGTGCGAGACTCGACTTCGCTGCACACATTCCGAACTTTTCGAATTGCAACAACTTCACTTCACCCCGCCGCAGTGAGGACAAGGCCGCTGCAGTGTCAGCGCGCGCAACAATAAGGCCGTCGCGCCGCTTCCACCTCTCTCTTCATATCCGTACCAAAACACCACCTTCCAAACTGAACGCACGCGATGGGCGACTCTTACTACCCGCACGACCGCGGCGGCGGTCGACCTCTCGAGAGGCGCACGCGCCAGCGAGATTACGCTCGCTCACCCTCACCGCGTGGCTACCAAGACGATCGCTATTACCGCGGCCGCGATTACGACGGCTATGGTCGTCGCAATGAATATCACGGCAACAACAACAGCTACGCGCAGAGCGGATACAGCTTTCGCGGCGCTGCAGGAGGCAACGACGGCGGCGACAGCTACCGTCCGCGCCCACCTCAAGGTGACTTCACATTCGAAGCTCGTGGTCCAGGCGCACCTTCCTTCCGCGATGCGCCACCTCCACCGCGCCCTCAACCGCAGCGTCAGCGGCCAGACAAGAAGCGAGGTGCTGGAGATCGCGGTAAGGGACAAGGTCGCCCACCTGCTCGAGGTCCGTGGAGGCCAAAGCCTGCTCACAACCGTGCCATCCTTCACGCTGATCGCGAGACGACGCCGGAGCAGCTGACTGGCATGAACGGCGATGCACCCGCCAAGTTTGCGGAGGTCATCTCCAGCGACAAGGAAGACTCTGATTCGGACGTGGTCAGTGTCGGTCAGGCTGAAGAACAGGGCGGTGCACGCAAGCGTGTCAAGACCCAACCCATTGCTGCAGAGGCCGAAGCTGAGCGACCTAAGTGGTCGAATCCAGATCCGTACTCTGTGCTCCCACCAACGGATACGGGTCTCGGGCCCAAGAAGGACATTGTGCAAACCATTCGCAAAGCCAAGGTTGATGCGTCTGCCCGGGCAGCTAGTAAGAACGCGATCAAGGACAACGATGATTTCATCTCATTCAATGTTGATGAAGAAGTCGCACCAAAGACAGAAGAAGATGAGAATTCTGACTCTTCTGAGGGTGATGATAACGACTTCGTTGGCGCTCCACCTGTTCCCCCCACAAACTTCGTTATGCTGACAGACGAGGAGCTCATGGCGACTTACGCGGGTAACAAGGCTGGCGGTAAGCGGAAGCGCGGCGCTGATTCTCAAGCGTCTCAAAACTTGCCTGCTGGTCGGATTGTGGATGCGTGGCTCGCAAACCATACCAATCCCTCGCCATGGGTCGATCCATCCGCCGAGTTTCGTTCCAATCTTGGCCTCCAGTAAGTTTGGTTGTCATTCATCGTACAGGGCTGCTTACTGACTATCGACGAAGTAGACTGCACCAGGAGATCACCGACTTTTACGACTGGGTCGCGCCTTATCGATGGGAGGCTGATGCTCGTAATGATCTCATTGACCGGATCGAGCGCATCATCCGGACTACTAGGCGTGGCCGAGATGCTGAATTGCGCTCATTTGGCTCTTTCGCCTCAGGCCTGTATCTCCCCACCGCAGACATGGACCTCGTGGCAGTGACCCGCGGTTACCTCTCATCAGGAGTTCCGAGGTACAACAAGAAGAACGATATGTGGGACTTGTCTCGTGCGCTGGAGAACTCTGGTGTTGTCAAGCAAGGCTCAATGGCCGTCATCACGAGGGCAAAGGTCCCCATCGTTAAGTTCGTCGACGCTACGACCGAAGTCAAAGTCGACATCTCTTTTGAGAACGACACTGGCCTGCGTGCAATTGACACTTTCCTTGATTGGAAGGACCAGTTCCCACAAATGCCGAAGCTGGTGGTCATCATCAAGCAGTTCCTTGCCATGCGCGATCTCAACGAGGTCCACAGTGGTGGTATAGGCGGCTTTACTATCATCTGTCTTGTGGTGAGTATGCTTCAGATGATGCCGGAAACCCAGCGCAACAGCGCAGACATGAGTCTTGGCGAGCTTCTCCAACATTTCTTCGACTTGTACGGCAACAAGTTTGATTTTCGCTACACCGGCATCAAAATGAACCCACCAGGCTATTTCCGCAAGGGCAAGGATCCTGTGTTGGCGAAGATCAACAACGACCGACTCACAATCATCGACCCCAACAACGAGAAGAACGACATTTCAGGTGGCTCTGCCAGTATTCGCAAAGTCTTCGATTGCTTCCGTGGGGCACACAATCTGATCCAGCAGAAGTTGAGCGAGACGCGCAAGCGCGAGAAAGGCTCCGGCAGCATCCTCGAATGCATTATAGGCGGCAACTACACCTCGTTCCAGAGCCAGCGCGATCTACTTCGCGACCTGGATCGACAACGCAATGTAAGTCTATCCTCTTCACCTCCATCCGACGCGCCGCTCGAGCCGCTCAGCCGATCGACTACACCGAATGCTCCATCTGTGCACTCTCCTCCGCCCGCTCAATCGCGCCTCATGCGGAGGATCCACGAGCTGAATGATGATCAGATGCAGTCTTCCCTGCCACCGCCACCGCCTCCCCCACCTCAGCACTACCAATCGCTGCCTCCGCCGCCTCCGCCGTCGCACGGCTATGGCCAGCATCCGTTGTACCCACAGCCAATGCGCAATCCACTACATGACTTCTACAACTCATTCAACGCTCCGCCTCCGCCTCCGCCTCCTGGAACTTATCCACTGCCCGGCCGGCCATATGGTGGTCAGCAGCAGGCACCGCCGCCTTCTGCAGCAGCGGCTCCTCAACCAGCGTACGCACCCCGGCAAGCCCCAACCCCGCCGTGGCAGGCTCACCCTCCGACTTCGTACAATCAATACGGAGGTCACTCCGGTGGCTATCACCCGTACTAGTTTGTCTTTGATTGAAGGAGCCTTCTGCCACTTGAGGGACGAAGGCTAATGATGGTATAGTACATTGCCGCCGAAGCCCCAGACCGCCCCGCAAACGAAACTGTCTAAGAAGCAGAAGAAAAAGCAGAAAGCTGCGGCGACGGCGACGACGCCCACTGCTGCATCTGCGAACCAATCTGGCACAGGAAAGAAATCGAAGAAGAAAGGGAAACAGCCTCAGGAACCACAGCCACCTCCGAAGAATCCAGCTGAAGTTCAGGCTGCGAAGAGAGCAAAGAAGAAGGAGAGCAGGGCACGCAAGAAAGCTGAGAAGTCCAAAGCTGTGGACCAAATGCATGATGCGGTGAACGACTGGTAATGTGGTGTTCTGGTTCTGGCGTTTTGCATTGCTGCTGGATGCAGTTGATACCCTGTACTACTAGTTGACCTTGATTGTTTAGGGATGACGGCGCTACCTGCATCGCACTTGCCTTTGGCTTGTGCCGGCTGATGCTAGGAGCCATGACTGCTCTTTAGGGGTGCCGTTGGTCCCACACCCGATATGCGCGTTACAACCTCCGCCCAATCGTCCCAAGACTCACGAATCAAACTTCGATGCCGAACGGCCGCGACCTTCGAGGCACCGCGAACTAATCGAACAGCATACATCGACGTTAAGACGTCATTGTTTGGGAATTGAGGGCTGTACTGCTTGTTGATCTTCTTTGATCGTACTTCGCAACTTGCGGATGTGCTTCGGCGCTCTGCTCCATCGGCGACTGCGCGCCTGCCTGCAGTAATGCGGACTGGTGTGCGATTGCTACCTGCCCTTTGAGGGACTTTTCTCATCATGCAGCTTGCTTCTCAGGCAGCTGCATGGAGAAGAAAGAAGAACCCTGACGAGTCTGCCTTGGCGCTCATTTCGGGTCGCTCGCTACTGGCAGATTATTCTTCTGCCTTCAGGCGCCGGCGAGACAGACAGGCACACACATCTTTAGAATCGCCACGAGTGTACTGTCTTGTGCTTGAAGCAAACATTGGCGTCGTATTTCAATGCTCGCGGCACCGCAGTAATGGAGCTTAGCTACAGACTGCAACCGACTGCAAGCAAAGAACAGACCGCTCGCAACAATGAGCACACCGGAATATCCAGATCGCACTGACAAGGTGCAGTGTCGCACCTACATCAAGGAAGAACTTCATTTCATGAAGGAGAATCTCGGTGTCCACAGAGGAAACCAAAAGCTCTTCGTTCCAGAAGACAAAGACGCCAATACTCCGGCGAATCGAGAATTCTTTGAGGCTGAATATGAGCGTGTTGAGGAATTCGTCCACTGGCTTCTGTACCGCGCCGATATGGATCCCAAGACAAAGGACGAGACTGGACTTGAAACAGCACTGAAGAGCGTATACGACGAATCAATCGATCCAGACGTCCTCTACGATCGCCAGCTTTAGGGCGAAGCCATCACATTGGTTGAAGACTTCCGACAAGATAAGTGGTTTCGATGCATCGGTCTTGGGAGTGACTCGAACGAGGAGGAACACGAAAGGGAGGAAGAAAGGGCAGGAGATGACAGAATGGAGAGCGCAGAGGAAGAGGGCAACCAAGGTGAGGAGCGCATTGAAGAAAAGCACATCGCGGAGGAAGCAGAGGAAGAGGAGCAAGGAACACATGTGCAAATGGGAGGAGCGCAGACAGCAGAGGAGCGGGAGGCAGGGAAGCAAAAGGCAGAGCAGGAAGAAGGTGAGGCTGCCCTTGGAGAAGACAAGGAGCAAGATGCCGGAGATGATGCTGGTATGAATGAAGGCGACAAAGCTGCACCTTCTGTCCCGGTCAATGTCATTCAACGAACCCCTGCCAGCCATCCCATCTGGGGCAGAAACGGCATCATGCACGGTTGTGGCTACAACAAGTCGCGCAAAGGCCGACGTGTCATTGTCTTAAACCCTGCGTACAAAAACGAGAGAACTGACCCTGCTCGACACGGACACAATGGCAACAATTACGGAGACTGGTTCGCTCGGAAGATGGTGGCAAACTTTCACGGCGCTCACGGAGCGCCCGGCGCCGGCATTCACGGCAACAGCAGAAATGGCGTCTTCTCCATCATCCTTGGAGAAGACTACAACTCTCTCGACGACGACCAGGACGATTACGTCTGGTTCTCGCAGCCCTACGCCTCCGATGGACCGCTCGAAGCTGGAGACAAGCCCAAGAAGAACCTGGGCCTCAAGTATCTGCAGATCACCTACGATCTCAAAAACAACGCCGACATGAAGTCTCGGAAGAAGAACTGCATTCGAGTCCTTCGCGGCAGCAGCTCCAACAACGTTGCTGCTCCTGCTGGAGGATTTCGGTATGATGGTCTGTACAAGATGACGGAACGTGAGCAAAAGCTCAACAGCCACAATCTTCCGTACTATCGGTTCAAATTCGAGAGGATGGAGAACGATGAGCTAAGGGAGATTGGTCAGAACGATCAGCCGGTCTTCGACATGGCTCGTGGAACTCCGGACGACGCAACAATGAGGAAGTTCAGAAAGGTGGGCGAGTACTTTTGATCGGCGAGAATTGGAACGGGCTTTTGGTAATGTGGGCCTTCGATCTCCAAGGTGACTAGCATCTTGGACTATCGCTGGAACTTTCTATCGTGGCTGAAGAATTGAGAAACCCCTTGCAATGACATGAACTTGATTGACACTCGATTCTTGAGCAGACACTGACTATCGTCGAATCTCTTGCCTTAGGCAAAGTGGCGTTCAGGTCGACAGGATTGCTACCTACTTCTTGAGGAACTCGTCATGCAGCTTGCTTCTCAAGCAGCTAGCTGGAAGAAGACCCCTGCTTCATGCGACAAGCGCTGCACGCGGCGTGCGTGGAACGAAAGCTGTATAAAGGTTGGTCTCGTGCACGAGCGGCAAGCTGCTAGAGCTGGAGAGATGTGTCTGGCAACTTTTGGGAAGGAGCTACCACTTCTTGAAAGAGACGGATCCACTAGCCGGCAGTCGGCTGGTTTGCTTCCCTGGGTGCTCATAGAGTAGCCAGAACGCTGAAAGAAAGCAGCAAACACACCAGTGTTCTACTTAAGATGACCGCAAGTCGTGATCTTGACGTTTTCGTCCAGCACAACAGCTTTCGCGCAAAACCAACAACAACCTGAGAGCAACATGCCTTTCCCACCACTCTACGACCAAGACCACCAGAAAGAGTGCAAGGAATACGTCGAGGAAGAAGTCAAGGTCATCACCTGGCTCAATCAGCAAGCCATCGAGTTCAAGAAGCTACCGGATCAAGCTGCAAATAGAGACCTCTACTATCGACTCGACCGTTTCCTCACCTGGTTGCTTCACAATGCTGGAATGAGCAAGGAAATTGCCGAGAGCACAAAGCTGGACGAGGCACTCAAATGCCTCGCAAACAACAACATACCAAATGCACCTCCCCACCTGAAACAGAGGGCAGGACTGAAGCGACAAACCTTACTGGCATCCGACTACGTTGGTTTCGTTGGAGGTCCAACCCCTGTCACTGACGAGCACGAAGAGATCTTCAACCATCCCGAGGGCATCATGTATGGTCTCAAGTGGGCCGGCAAGAACAAGTCATCGATACGAGATTCGGACAAGTACTCTGAGGCGGCGCCAGCCGATTCCTACGGCCACAACGGGTTCCAGCCCGGCAAATGGTTCGTCAACAGATGGAAGATGTACATCGAAGGAGCACACGGTCACCACCGAACCGGAATCTGTACCGAAAAGTCCGACAAAGGCATCTACTCCATCGTCCACTCTGCCAACAAGGATGGCCTCAACGACGGCAAAGACGATGTTCTGCACTACGCCGCCTCAGGAAGCGATGTATTGATTGATGATCGCAGCACCGCTCAAACCAATCTCGCCGCCGCTTTCCACAAGTCGTGGACTGATAACAAACACATTCGCGTCTTTCGATCACTTGAAGAGCGTGGCGGGTTAGGATTTCGATACGATGGATTGTACCAGGTCATGGACTCTGACGAGGTCAATGGGCATGAGATCTTTGAGTTGCACAGAATCAAGGATCCCAAGTTGCAGTGCAGTCTTCAGGCGTGCAAGGATCGGCCTTGGCCAAAGATGGATTGCAAAGTGATGAAGAAGATGGATCGCTCAGCTCATTCGTCTGGTTGAGCATTCGAGAAGGAACGGCTTGGAATGGAGCGAGCGGTGATGGGATGGATCTTTAGCAACGTGGGCCTTCGACCTCCAAGATCATCAGCATCTTGGACAGTCGCTGGAACCTTCTGCTAGAGAATGAATGAAAATGACGTGAGAAAACTCCTCTTTGCTCTCCCACAGCTGACACTTGATTTTTGAGCGATACTGACATTAGCAACGCACTGTCCATCACCTTGTTCACTCTCGGGGCTGTGATCTGCTGCAGGTTCGTTTGACAGTTGATGTGATATCGCCGAGGAGGAGCATTGCGTACTTAGGTCTCAGAGGCAACTACAGCTTTCTCTCCTAGAGAATATGTTTGTTCTAGCGTGAGTCCTCTCGCTCCTTCTCTCTACTTGTGAGTTGACCAGCGAAACGTCCCTTCACAAATCCGTTTAGGAGGAGGATCAGAACTGTATCTTCTTTGTTCGCTCCTCCGCATTCCAACATCAGTCTACAGTACTTCGAATATTCGATCGCATATGCTTCCATCAGACTCTCCCAGCATACAGAAGCAACAAATGCCTCGAATTCCTCCGATCTGCACGTGTGCTGTCAACGAAAGGATCTTGACTAATGCCTTTCCAGACTTCCAGAAACACACTCTCGATGCCCCAGATCAACCGAGGAACAATAACCTCAAATAGGGAAGCCAGATCCAAATCCTTCATCAACTTTGCGACCGCAAGCACCGCGGCCGCCGTACGCATCTCCTTCGCCTCTTCTTCTTCTTCTTCTCAGCCGCAAAGCCTCCAATTTGATGCAAGCATCGAATGAACATCTTGCATAACTCCCTTATCCAACTCTTCCGCACGGTACATTCAAAAGCGATCGACACGCCGCCAAGCAAGCCAACGGCTTCCTCAAAACGGACCAGATAAAGTTAACGCTGTGCATGAATAAGCGTCTATTACATAACCTTAGAGGCACTGGGCTGAGACACTTGATGTTGACTTCACTTCAGCTGCTCCACACGCGTTTCGTGTAGAAGGATTGGACATCTTCAGCCTTTCAGGGCATTACGACTGCAAGTGTCGATTCGTTCTCGGAGAAGTGAGCATTTTCCAGATGCGTTTGGCTTTTTGGGGGACATAGTAAGGTACTGTCCTGGGGTTGTGTGGGGAGGAAGGTATGAGAGTGGCGGGTATAGAGACAAGGGAAGAAAGAAGAAGTGGTCGAAGTGAAGAGACGCGAGTCGGAGGCCAATATACGAAAAAGCTCCACCACTGGCTGGCTCTCTCATCTCTTCCCAATTGCAGCAACATTCGAGATGGTCAACAAACATTTCAGTCTCGGATGCCATCGCTGCAGAGCGCGACATACGCGTTGTGATGAGACGAAACCTCAATGCCTGAAATGTACGAGCAAAGGAATCGAATGTCCGGGATATCGAGATGTCAATGGATTCCTGTTCGTGGATCAATCCGAGAAGGTCGCAAAGCGACGAGCGAAACTTTCGAAGAAGAAAGATCCCACCGCAGCGGCAGAAGCAGAGGCGAAAGAGAAGAAGTCAGAGGAAGAGGCGCGTTCAGAATCAGTCAAAAGGGCCCTCTCAAGCCCTCAACCTCGTATCGATCCAGGCCAAGCATCCGTAGCTTTCTTCTTCAGAACCTACCTCCAAGCCGGACGAAACCCATTAACAAGCCGCGGCCACTTCGACTACCTCTTACCAATGTACACCAGCGCGAAACCCTCCTCCTTACTCTGCCTCGCAATGGAGGTAGTAGCCGGCCGCGCAATGGCACTCAACTACCGACGATCAATCGAATCACCCTGGCACACAAAAACGCTCGTCTGCGCATCAGAAGCTATGCGATCAGCCATCAGCGACTGGAACGAATGTCTGACAGATGAGACATTACTCGCCACTCTCTTATTGGATTTTGCGGATTGGGTGAAGAGCAGGAGGACGAATGTGCCGCAGACGTATGTGCATCAGACAGCGGCGATGGGGCTGGTGCGGATGAGGGGGCAGGCGAATTTCCAGAGCGAGATGGCTTGGAGTTTGTATCATGCGACGAGGAGTAATGCCGTGAGAGGAGCGATAGATGATAGTAAAGCTGGTATTGGCACGCTGGAAATAATGGATGTGTCGAGTCCATTGAGTAATCCGGCGATCAAGCTAGACGGTCTGATATCCAGGGCTTTGTACGTTCGAGGGATTGTGGAAAAGCTACCGGGGAGTAGTAGTTCGGACGTTCTGAAGGGGGAGAAAGGAGTCGAGAATTTTGCAGAGGACCTGCATCGAGACTTGCTCAGTTGGCGGGATAATTTACCTGCGCAGTGGCATCCACGAGTCGAGGACGGTCCACATGTAACAGATCCATGTTTTGCGGGACTCTGGAGCTTGGAAGATGATCAGGCGCCACGAGAAGTGTACTCTTCGAGTGACGTGGCTTTCATCTATAATCAATGGCTATGCACACGGCTACTGGTGTTGGCTGTGTTGCGGTGGTGCCGGAGTAGGAACAGCACGCCTTCAACAAGTGAAGGAGATGAGCAGGAGGAGGAAGACGATGGTGCGCAAGGTATCCTCTCAAGCCTCTGTGCTGCGGTGCCTTACTTTCTTCACGGCGGAGGCCGTATCTCATTGCACTTCTACAATGATCATGGGTCGACGAAGCCGCATTGCAAAGATCAAAAGTGCTCTGAACTAGGTGCTTGGTACTTGATGCAGATATTGGACTGGTCTTTGGCCATACTTGAGAGCAGGTTTGGACGGAGTACCTTGGTAGACGCTGAGGGAGATCAGATTTCGGCCTTGAAGAACTTATCGGATGCGTTGAAGGTGAGGCTGAAGGTCACTCCGCAAGGGTGAGGTCGGTGATGGGAGCGAATGGATGCTCGCCGACCACGAGCTCAGCAGACTGAAAGCCACGAGTAACGTTTTGCCGGCTTGAGAAGACTTGATCTCGCAACGGCGCCATCCTTGTGATCTTGAACCGGAACGCAGATGTGAGGGCGTTTGTACAGCCATACAGATGGGTGGAAATAGGTTTCCGATGTCAGTCTCGAAAATCCACCATAGACCTAGCATTTGGTAGGAACAATTTCGCATTCCTGCCCGTTCGCCTTTTGAGAATCCCACACAGAGACCACAATTGGAGTAGTTGGAAGGCGGCAGGCAGCCATTTAATCTATCTTCAAGGACGCTTGCTTGAGAAAGAGTAGCCCTAGAGGTCCATCATCCTTCACCACAGCATTCAGGTCGAAGGGGAACTATTGTTGTGCACTTCGCTTTGATTCGTGCATATATTTCCAACGGTTTCGTCGTAATGTCTTCCTTCTTCCGCGATAGTTGAGAGTTGCCTGGAGCGGTATGTGAGTCGGCGTATCGTACGGTCAGCCAATAGGAGGGGTCAATGGCGTGCGCTACACGAACACAGCCCGTCGTACACAAAATGAATGCCTTCAAAGGCGCCTGGCTGCCCACCGCACTTCCCTTTCATTCTTCAAAGTAACATTCACGCAACCGGCGTAATGTTATGGCTTCTTTCGACAACTTCCTCTCACAAGGATATGGCGGTCTTGGCTTCGTTCAGCTTCGCTTGCTGTCCAACTGCGGATTGCGGACTCTGCGGACTGCGGGTTGCGGGTGCGGAGCTTCATCATCCTGGACCCGGACTCAGCCTCTTTTAATTCAACTCTCTGGCCCGTTGTTGGAAATGGTTGATATAAAGGACGTCTCCCATGCTGGTCTACCGCTTGGTCCCACATTGTCACCAACAACAGAAGCTGGATGGCAGGCTCTACTAGTATTTCCCTTCCTGCCCCGCGGAGCTGACGACACGTGATCATTCCGGCCCCTTCGTATCCTCTCTCGGTTCGAGATACGACCAATACGGACACCATGCCGCCGACGAGCACAGCACGCTTGTGTGAAATGCTCGGCCGAGTAGTGGCCCTTTCACGACAGGAGCTTTCCAAGGGATTTACGCGCGGCAGACGACCTGCCGCGTGCCCACGGCGTCGTCGTTTGTGCGGCATCGCTCATCGCAAGTGGCGTTCCCAATTCGCCTCTCGGGCCATGGCGGCTCCATCGGCTTGGCACTGGGCTGTTCGTTACGGATTGACAACCTCGACATTGGACACGATCCTGCTGGATGATGGACGTGTTCAAACAGCAGAGTGTACGGCGAGAATCCGGACAATGGACAAGAAAGGTTGGAGTAACATCTCCTGAGATCGGCATCCGCCTTGAAGTGTCTCGGGCCAAGAGGAAAGTGAGAAGGTTGGTACGGGTGTTTATGTTCTCTTGGCACGTCAGGATGCCGGCCACGACTTGTTTCTTTCCATGTGGCAGGTGGGTTTCTCTCCTGCGTCCAATCTCGCCTGCTCTGCGGCGCCTCAAAGCCCACCGGGAGATTGGAGATACTGATGAAACGACATGCATGGACGGACTTGGCGTCTACGCAATCCGAACAATCTTTGGGCGTCTAGCGAACACCCGGCGTCCACATCCGCGGACCAAGAGTGGACTCGCACAGCGCATGAACTCCTGCATTGAGAGTTGATTGCGCGGTGCACGGCGCTGATGGCTCCGACAAAAAGTACCGCTCCGCAGGAAGAGGGTGCTGCGCCTCCATGCAATCCTGGATGATAGCGATCGCGACTTCCACAGACAAGCATCCCGGCCACAATACGTAGGTGTGAGAGGCGGAAGGTCACTGCCCAGCGGAGCGATCTCTTGGCACGGCGCAGGAAGTGATGGCCACTGGTCAATCAAGAAGCGACCTTTCCTGGACCAGCTGGTGCCCTCTCTTGCATGACACTCTGCGTCCGCCGTCTCGCGTGGTCTGGCTATCTACCTTCGACCTTTAGCCGCGATTGTCGTTACTATTCACTACACCCATTGCATGTTTCGTTTTCTTATTCACTACCTTGAATATGCATCACCTCTCCTCTCTTATATGCTGAAGCTCCTGCCATGAGCAGCACATCCGAAACCACGACCGATCTCCGCCAGTAACATGGCTTGGGCCGTCTGGCTCAAATACCTACGGACCGCGATCAAGCCAGCACTCATTGTGCTCGCGGTCCTCTTGGGATTGTTCGTCGCGCATCAGGCCGTCTTACCTCTTCTCGCATTCGTCTTCCCGAGCCTAGATCCGACATTCTTCGACCTTGGCGTCTTTGGAGCTTACCCATTGGAGCATTACAATTCCTTCCAAATTGGAGGTCCACAAGCACGGCAGTTAAGATGGGACGGCCAGTGCAACGATGGACTCGTACTTCTCACACCGAACGGACCCGCAGTGCCTCGACCTGGGCCTATGATTGTGGACTCGAGGGGTGAACTGGTCTGGATGTCTGATGATTTTGGCGCAACTGCAAATCTCAAGGTTCAGCAATATCAGGGCGAAAGTTACCTGACTCTCTGGTCGGGCGAGAAGGCCGCCACCTCCGGGAAAGGAGTCTATTTCATGCTCGACAACACTTATCAAGTCGTGCGCATGGTATCAGCGATCGGTGATGACTTATTCGGCGATTTACACGAGTTCAAAATCACACCCCAAGGAACCGCTCTTCTAACTGTGTACAACACGACGAACGCAGACCTCAGGGGAATGGGCATGGGTAGAGAGTCTAATGGTTGGATTGTCGACAACCTTTTCCAGGAAATCAACATCGAGACCGGCGAATTACTATTCGAATGGAGTGCGGCCGCTCACTTCGACCCTGCGGAAACCTACATGACGAACCCTTTGGGCGGATATTGGGAAAGCATACCATTCGACTTCTATCACCTCAACAGCATCGAGAAGGACTCGCGAGGCAACTACCTCATATCGTCTCGCCACTTCCATCACCTCATGTGCATTAGTCCGTCTGGCGAGACTTTGTGGGTTCTTGGCGGCCGAGACAACCAATTTACCGATCTATCGGATGGCCAAGCAACCAATTTTAAGTGGCAACACGATGCCAGGTGGATCTCCGAAGATGACGGTATCTTGACATTGTTCGACAATAGCAAAGCCGGTCCATTGCATTCCGATGCTCCAGAAAGCCGAGCGATGGTGATCCAGATCGATGTCGAGAAAAGGACTGCGCGACTGATTCAGTCGATGACCTCCCTTCAGGGCATACTAGCATCGTCACAAGGATCTGTTCAATTACTCCCAGACTCACAAAACTTCTTCGTTGGCTGGGGTTCTGCTGCCGCATACTCGGAGTTCTCGAACCAAGGCGATTTGCTATGCGAGACGCATCTCGGCGCCTCGTGGATGTTCTGGATGGAAAAGTTCAAGTCATATCGCTCGACCAAGACTTTCGACTGGATCGGCATGCCCAAGGAACCACCCCAGGTCAAGGTTCAAGACGATGCGCTTTACGTGAGCTGGAACGGCGCCACAGAAGTCGCGTTCTGGGCTTTGGAAGCTAGTCATGAAAACATCGGCGTGGCAGAGGATCTTCGCGGCAAGGACGAGAACTCGGCTCGAGAAGACGGCCAACGTGATCAAGTGTTAGGCACATTCGAGACCGTCGATATCATTCCCAAAACCGGATTTGAAGGCTCCTTCGACCTTTCGCACGTACCTGCTGACAAGCGGTACACTCGTTACCGAGTCGCTGCGCTCGACGCCGAACAGAAGATCCTTCGCTACTCTGAGCCTTGCGATGCCGATGGAGACGACTCCGAAACCTCAACCCTCATGATCGTCTTCAAATTATTCGTGGTCGTCGGCTTCCTTGTCGGTGTACGCTTCGCCTTCAGATATTTCCGATCCTCGGGTCATCTCCGTAACGGCGACAGTCAAAGCACTGGCCTTCTCTCACCTCTTGCACCTGCCTGGATGGACTGGAGAGCATCATCCGGTAGACGACGCGCGGATCGGTCCAACGTGTACGAATGGATACACATGAAGTGGTCAAGTGCTACCTCGAGGCCGAGGTGAAAGTGGGAAGTTGAAACCTAGTTGATACATACCTCCAACGACTTCTATTTGTGCGCTTGCCAAGAGCAGCAAAGACCAGGCTCTAAATTTGGGCCCTACGAGCCATTGTCGCACAGCTGACGACCACGGCTGAAGCCAAGACTGGCTTCCATTATTGTGTGGAACACCTTGCAAGATCGGGAGGTGCCACGAGACGCTCACCAAGGCATGCAATAACTGCCTGACTGCCTGACAAAAGGCAGCCTTCACTACTACGCCTGACCCAAGTGCTGGTGACGGCAATCTGCGAAACTTTTTGGAAAGATTCTGGGGATGGGCAAGCAGGAAAGATGTACATAGAGACGACGAGATGGGTTACAGATCATTGTTTGTTACGAATAGCATAGCGATTCGCGAGACCAGCTCGCTGGGTACATATTGGACAGAAAGCAGAGCATATAGGATATAGAGACGGAATGTGTATCAGCCTCCGACCTCCGCGCGCACTCGCATCATTCTCTTAAGCTCTTCTTCACAAGTTCTCTTTGGACATCCGAGCAGTGCCATGGATCTCCCATCTCTTGACTCTTTGTTCGCGAAGGCATCTGGAGCTACACTGAGGCTCAATGCCAAGTACGCCTATCTATGATGGAAGGGTGTGAAGGCTTTAGGACTGCCTTTTTGGCCCCATTTTCTGTGCCCCAGCAAAAGCAAAGCACACTGTGTCGGACGTCCGTCAAGCAACACGATCTCATTTGCTCTTCTCTTCCCCACGGAAGCAAACTCAAGAGCAAGAAACTTACTGCGTCAATATGGTCCTCCGCACACCACCCGCCCTAACAACCCTCTTCACTCCTCCTTCGACCTGCCTCTCAAACCCGATATATACACGCGCCCCCTTGGGTGTCGATTCCACCGACCTCGCATCGTCTACGCTTACTGTCTACCGCGGCTACTCATCCGCCTGCTTCCCATCTCAAGCCACCCTTTCCGACGGCTATGTTCTCTTCTCGCCGGGGATGTGTCCTTCGGGATGGTGGATGGCGAGTAGTTGGAGCGTGGATAGTATCGTGGCGGGAGGAACCAGTGCAGGAGGAGGAAGGACGGTTGTAGAGACGATGGCGAGTTGTTGCCCGTGGGGATTGGGTGTGAGTACGGCATTTTGGGATTGTGGGAGTTGGCCGACGGAGGTGCCGGTGAGGGTACAGGGAGAGGATGGGATGGTGAGGGAGACTGAAGGTGTGGTGTTTCATACGCCGATTGTGGTGGCGTGGCAGGAGGGGGATTCGGAGGGACTGGGGGAGAGTGGGAGTTTGAATGTCCCGTTTTCGTCTTCTTGGGTCGCTGCGACGTCCGCCGCAGCAGACACTACTGCTGCTGGGAGTGGAGAGGGGCGAGATGTTCGATTGTCAGTCGGCACTAAAATAGGCATCGGCATCGGTGCTGGATTCGGAGGTGTCTTGATATCGTTACTTGTAGCTTTCCTACTTTGGAGACGTATTAGAGCCAAGAAGACGCTTCAGCTCACGGAGTCTGTTAAATGTCGGAATGGAGGAGCGAGCGGCCAGGACCTCTCGATGAGCGACAAAGCCGTGCCTCAACTGGCGGCCGATGGCGAGAAGTTCGAAGTCTGCGGCATTGAGAGAATCGCAGAGGTTGGCAGTATGGCGAAGATGTCAGAGGCTGACGGCTCTCCCGTAACAGCAGACCTGGAAGTCCTTCCGGCTCGTGGTGCGATGTAAGACAGACTTGAGTTAAATGGAGTTGCTGTCCAGGAGCCACATCCTGAAGCTAATGCTGGGTTAGTGATGAGCGTGAACTTGGGAAGCTGAGCGCTGAAGACAGCCTTGCATTCAAGCGACGGTGCGTAGCATGGTGACACAGAGTCTGCTTCAGCCGAAGTGAAGGCGCCTAATTTGTAGAGTTAGCAGGAGCATTCTGTAATGCTATTCGTGATCACATCGACCTCTTTCAATTGAAGTCACTATGCTATTGCTCCGCATATGCAAGTACCACTTCCTCCCGTCTCTATGCGGCGGAAGCATGTAAACGATTTGACAAGAAAATGTTGCAACGCCTCAGCCAGGGATGTGTTGTTCTGCGGCTCTTTCATGGTTCACATATGCACATAGCTTGTCTCGCAGAGACAGAGCCTTCTTCGTAGATGCGTCTCACTCCCTTCGCCTTGCATCTCAACCTCGCGTGCGCCGCTCTTGAACTGTGTTTCGGTGGTGGATGCGCTTAGTAGCCGACCTTGATCAGGTAGTCGCCGAGCTGCTCGACGGTGTTTGCGGCGGAGCCGGGCTGGACGGTCTCGGGGTAGTGTGCAACGAGGATGGCCTGTGTGGTCTTGACGATAACGACGCCCTCACGGCCCTGCAAACGCTCGAGTGTCAGCGAATGTGTTGCTTCGCGTTCCCATCGACGCTTGCTCTTGTCCCCAATTTATCCTCCTTTGCGCCTCCGCCGTCCGACAACTCCTTGCACTCACCTTTTTCCCGTATATGCTCCTCTCATCCGCCTTGAGCACAACGAATCGCTCGCCGGAGATGTGGAGACCGGTGCTCTGAACCTGCTTCACGCCATCCTTGCCAGGGTCCTTGTATGCGGCAACAACCTCCTGCATCTCTTGAGGGGAGACCTGGAAGCCAGCGCTGGTGGCCCAGACGCTGTTGCCTTCGCTGTTGAAGATGGCGGCCTTGTCGACGTTGCCCGTGCCGACCAGGCTGTGGAGGATGAGGAGTTAGTCATATCGTCGTGGAGAGGAGAAGAGCGGAGCGGTGTAGGCAGTATGAGTAGGGCGGAGGTATGGATGTCGCGTACCTGGTATCAACATATGCTGTTCCACAAATGTTAGCCAGTGCTCGAGCACGCATGCAGCGTTGGGCTCTCAAGATCGCGGTGAGGGCGTGGCGGAGACTGACCTTGCCAAGACATCCTGACTGTGTGCTGTGTGTTGTGAAGGAGGGTGTTGTTCAATCCTAGATCGAGGAGAGGGAGACGATGGTACAGAGGAAGTGTCTTTGGTGTCGTCAGATGAAAAGTTTCGATGAGTGTTGTGCCTGAGCTGGTCGTTTCCAGGTGTGTTGTTCTGACAGGGTTCAAGACTGCCCCACTACGAAAACACCAAAACCCCTCCGACAGCAAAGGGGTCCGAGCTTTCATTCACTCACCGACTTCAGTGACAACAAACTTGATCGAGAAAGGCTCGTGAAGTGCGAGAAATACAGGAAAAGTCCTCACGGGAAGGCCTAGTTCTCCATATGCACTTCATGCTACGAGGCGCTCTCCTGCAAGATAATAGGCAGATCAGAGCATTGGAAGAGCATAAGCGATCAATATGCCCTCTCTCGCCGTTGAGCTCAATGTCATGTGCAGATAGGACGCAGCAAACACTCGGAATGCAGTCGTGAATTCGCCGGAGGGCTGGAGAAGAAAAGAAGGTGGAAGCTATGACAAGAGTGAACGAAGAGTGAGTGAATGCGGGAGCCATCCGCTAGCGTGTCTTTTTCATCGCCCAATCAGAAGCGGGCTCACCCAAAGCCTTCCATGCGCCTTCTACAGCTTCCACGTCCCATCTCATCGACTTCTTCTTTCAGACATTGACCGTGTCTACAGGGATCGGAACCATCATCGCGACTATGTATACATCCCGGCTGGACATCAGTTGAGGTACACGAACAATCATCACGCATCTACACCACAGATGGCTCAGCCTCCTATGTCTTGCAGCAATGCAGCCAGGCAGGCTCGCGAACGCGATGCCGTCTACTGCCCCGCTTCAGCTCACGCATACGGCACTGTTAAATCCTTGGAAGAATGTCAAAATACCAAGTTTCTCCAAGCCGGAAGGTTCTTGCTGGTCTGTGAGCGATGACTTGTACTGTTTCCATTGGCCGAAAAGCTCTTGAGCGGGACGTCCGATCTTGAAAAACAGCCTCCCGAGATGCAAAGACGTTATGCTCCACGAACACATGGAGATGTTGCGGGTGAGAACATGGCACGATATTATGCCGAAGAACAATTGACTCACCACAAAACGGGCCCTGATACGCTAAGTAAGCGACACTATATGGTGCCGCAACGCTGCATCAAGCGGATCTTCTTGGCATCAATATACTCGATACCTCATTGATGGATCTTATTATCGTTGACAGGTACCTAATCTCGCTGTAGCAATATGGAACAACTGTGGAGTCCTGCTCGTGGCTCCACGTGGGAAGACATTGTACATGCGTTGTAAATATAAAGCCAGTTTCGGCACGTTTCGAGATGAACGCCACACCAGTCTTTACCAGCAGCTTTAGGGCACGTCGACATGAAGTGCTCGTGGGTCTTGGCTCCTGTGGCGACCGCCGTGGCGACTGCGCCAGCAGAATACCTCACATGGGCCGCCGATACATTCATCCAAGAGACCGTGGAGAAGGACTACCACTACACGACATCGGTCCTGTACACTGGGTATGAAGCCGCCATCGCCTTGACTTCCAACGACAGCCTGGTGGAATGGTACAAGTCTCAGATCGACGATGCCGTCGTCCTGAGCAACGGCAGCATCAACGACTGGAACTTGACTTACTACTCTCTCGACGACTACCGCATGGCGAACAACTTCCTGTGGTGGTACAACCGCACGGGCGAGGAGAAGTACAAGACTGCTGCAGGAATTGTCCGGAACCAACTCAACCGCCACCCACAGAACCAAGAGGGAGGCTTCAACCACCGCTACCCCATCTACAAGGACCAGATGTGGCTTGATGGCATCTTCATGGCCGACACTTTCTACGCCAAGTGGACTTCTCTCTTCGACTCTGCCAACGAGACGGCATGGGACCACATCGTGAAGCAGTTCGATCTCATTGAAGAGCATTGTCGCAATGCGACCTCTGGACTGCTGGTCCACGGCTACGACGAGAGCAAGACTGCTGTCTGGGCCGATCCCGTCACTGGTTCTGCACCAAATGTGTGGTCTCGTGCAGTCGGCTGGTACTTCATCGCCCTCTTGGAAGTCATCCCACTTCTACCAGCCTCTCACCCCGGCAAGGAGAAGCTATTGGGTTACTACACGTCCCTCGCTGCTGCCGTCAAGAGCCACCAGGAAGAAGCTGGTGGCTGGTGGCTCATCATGAACGACCCCTATGTCGGAGCTGAGGGCAACTATATCGAAAGCTCTGCAAGCGCCATGTTCACGTACGGCTTGTTCAAAGGTATCCACGACGGCTATCTGGAAGAGTCTGAGTACTGTCCTACCGCGACAAAAGGCTACAACTTGCTCACTGAGCAGTTCGTCGGAAAGAACGAGAACGGCACTATGAGGTGGGAGGGTACGGTTTCTGTTGGGAGTTTGAGTGGGAATGGGACTTATGAGGTGAGTTGTCCTCTTTCATTGTGTTTCGTGTGGAATCTTTGCTAATGCCGTTTGCAGTACTACATCGGCGTTCCTCTCGCCCTGAACGATTACAAGGGTGTAGGACCTTTCATGTGGGCTAGCCAGCCGTACCTGAACCCTCTCAGCGACAGTGCAAGCAACTCGACAGCACGAAAGCACTAGATGTGAGCTCCTCAACATGGAATCATGATAATTGTACGATAGAGCAATCATCAATCAAAAGCATGATCTATATTCGAGAGTACGAAATTGCATAGATCTCCGCTGACCGATAGTATGCCAACTTACCTTAATCTTTCACTCGCTTCCACACATACAAGATTGGTCTGAGTAAGCTCTGCGCTATCTGATGTCTTCTGCAGGCGGAATGGAGTGACAATTGAGGTCTCGCAGTGCTGAGTAGATTGTACTCAGTTGAATGCACGATCGCAACTGCCTCAGCAGTGAATGATCTATCTCAACGTCGAGAGCTTCGGAGTTGAAGAGGACCAGCTTTATGGCGGATTGTGAAGTCAGGACCAGGAGAGAAGAAATGGATGAAATGACCCAGGGAGATAGTAAGATCGCTTATGGTAAAGCAATGTAGCGATCCGATCGATGGTATATACTCAGGTGAGGACGGATCAAAGGAGAAGAAGCGGCTCAAAGTGGATACGCACAAGGCCTAGAGCAAGGCCGGATTATCAATTGGCCGGTCGAATGCGAAAAGAAGGTGACAGGTCGAATCTGCAATTACAGATCGCGTCGATGAGAGTCGCTGCGTTGAAGGCGCGGTGCGAACTATGCTGGGAGCCAGTGTGTAGCTGCATAGGACAGCTGAAAGCTGCAGAAATGATGGAGGAACGTGAAGTCGAACGGCACGTGAGCAGTTGCTGCCTGAATTAATGCCTGGGCTAGCATTCCCCTCCTTCACAGCCACGAGATCTTGAACACTACCCTCTTCCCTCTTCCAACAACCAAATCCGTCTGAAGAAGTACATATACAACGGCTGTGAAGCCGAGATAGTGTATCTACTACCCCGGCGCCCCCGGAAACAGACCCGATCTATAGATGCAAGCCACCGCTCTCTCAGCAGGACGCGGTCCAGCCTCCCGCATTCAAGACCATTTCCCGCGATAGTTCGACCCCTCTTTCTAGCCCTCACTCGACGGCGACCGTGTGCGCAGGGCAGATCTCAGTACAAACACAAGGACAATGTCGATCTTGGCAGCGATTTACGCTGTTTCTGCAACTACGAGCCGACGTGGTCACTTCAACCGACACGACGTTATCTTTATGTTATCGGATAGAGGAAGCCGCAGGCCCTTATCTCATAGGGATAAGCGACTGACGTCTATCCGACAATACGTCCGGTCGACTAGGTCCCATGTTCCAGGCCTGCGCCTCTGAATCTTAATCACCCATTTCACGTTTCGACAGGCCACCGGACTCGCCGCGGACAAGGTCAAAGTGAGCCTCACCTCGTGGCAAAGGCGTGTCAAAACGACGCCAGAATGCCAGCCATCAGCGCGAATGGCGTATCTCGCTGCAGGTGTAAGCTTCCAGAAGCGCAAAAAGAAGCGCCATCGAATGCATCAGATGCGTTCCTACTCGCTGGGTCGAGCGTTTTGCTTTTCGAGATACGCCTTCAACTGCTGTTCTGATCTCTGCCGGATAGAGGGCCTAGGATGTGGCCGATCGCTTCCAGGCCTTGAGTACCTCGCCAAACATCACCTACTACTGCCGAACTATGGCATCCAGGTCGTGTGCTCAGGTATCTCAGGTTTGACCTAAAAGGCCACGGTCTGACCGTGCTCAACGTTCCTAGCTCCCAAGATCTCTCACCACACATCTCACTTCTCTTACGCTTTGTTCTCCACCACGATGTCGTTCTCGGAGGAGAAGAAGCCCCATTTCTGGGAGTCCAAGGGTGGAGAGGTGCCAACCGGCATTGACCTTGACCAGGTGATTACCACACAAGATGGAGAAATCGCCGAGAACACCGATCAGCTCCACAGACGTTTGGGAAACAGACAGATCCAGCTCATTGCCATCGGAGGCAGTAAGTGAAAGGCGAATCCTGAGGTGAAGGATACTCGCTGACATTGTAACCAGGTATTGGAACTGCTCTCTTTGTTTCCATCGGTAGCGCGCTCGTACATGGCGGACCCGGCTCTCTGTTCCTCGCATACGCCATATACGCTTGCTTCCTCGCCCTGGTGAACAATGGCACGGCTGAAATGACAACACTCTTCCCAGTGTCCGGTGGCTTCATTCGTCTTGCTGGACACTTCGTTGACGAAGCTTTTGGTTTCATGGCTGGGTGGAACTTCTTCCTCTACGAGGCTCTGATCATTCCATTCGAGATCACTGCTCTTACAACCGTGCTGAGCTTCTGGAGCGACAACATACCCCCATGGAGCATCCCTATCGCCTGTATCGTGCTTTATGGCTTGATCAACTGCCTCGCTGTCCGGGCATACGGTGTACGTTGTCTCCTTGACAAAACTGGGACAACCGCTAACGTTCAGACAGGAAGCTGAATTTTGGCTTTCTGGAGGCAAGGTCATCTTGATCTTCCTTCTCTTCTGTTTCACCTTCGTCACCATGGTTGGCGGTAATCCTGAAGGAGATGCGTACGGCTTTCGATACTGGTAAGATTTAACCACATTGAGCGTCTACACATTGCAAGAGCTGACATGGACAAGGAAAAATCCGGGATCCTTCGCCGAGCACCGCTCCACTGGCACTCTAGGCCGCTTCGAGGGCTTCCTTGCCTGCCTCTGGTCTGCCTCGTTCTGTATCGTCGGCCCAGAGTACCTCTCGATGGTGGCTGCCGAAGCTAAGCGTCCTCGCATCTACATCAAGAACGCGTTCAAGACCGTCTACGTCCGTTTCGCCATCTTTTTCATCGGAGGTGCGCTGGCTGCTGGTATCGTCGTCGCCTACAATGACCCAACCTTGGTCGGCATCGTTTCTGGTGACACTGCCGGTGGCGGTACTGCTTCTGCCTCGCCTTATGTGATTGCCATGGTACGTTGCGGAAGCAATTCGAAAAGATCGAATACAGGCTAACATCTATTTATAGCAAAACCTCAAGATCAACGGTCTGCCGCACTTGGTCAATGCGCTGCTATGTACCTCCATCTTCAGTGCCGGTAACACCTACACATACTGCGCTACTCGTAGCTTGTACGGTATGGCGCTCGATGGCCGTGCTCCCAAGGTCCTCCGCTACTGCACCAAGTCCGGTGTTCCAATCTTCTGCTTCGCCATCACCATGATCTTCCCGTGCCTATCTTTCCTCCAGGTCAGCAACGGCTCAGAGAAGGTCCTCAACTGGTTGATCAACCTCGTAAGTTTTGAACGAAAGAGCTCATTCTGAAGGCAATTGAGCTGACAGCAGACTTCTCTAGGTCACCGCCGGTGGAGTCATCAACTACATTTCCATGTCCGTCACCTACATCTTCTTCTACAACGCCTGCAAAGCCCAAGGTCTCGACCGCAAGACCCTCCCGTACTGCGGCTGGTTCCAGCCTTACTGTTCGTGGCTTGGCCTCGGCTGGATGATCATGATCGTCACCTGCTACGGCTACTCCAGCTACTCGCCTTGGAGCACTGAGAACTGGTTCATTTACTACGCCATGTTGATTCTTGGTAAGTCCACCCAGTTACATATGAAAAAAAATGCTTGCAGGATACTGATCGTGTTATAGCGCCCATCCTCTTTGTCGCCTGGAAATTGATCCACCGCACCAAGTTTGTCAAGGCTTCTGAGGCTGATTTGGTCTGGGAGAGGCCTACGCTTGATGCTTATGAAGCTTCTTTCATTGACCCGCCGCTTGGTTTCTGGAGGGAGATGATTCAGCTCATTGGATTCAACCGCAAGAAGGGCGGTAATGATCGTAGACGGTCGAGTGTTGTTCAGCCATAGGAGGCGTGAGTGCGAACGAGGAAGGGAATGTGTGAGAGATTTGATGATATTTGATACCCAAAACGAAAAGAGGAGGATTGCATGATGACTTGTACATAGGCGAATTAGGATGAAGACGTGAACATCAATTTACCGCCTTCCTTGCTACCATGAATTACTGGATTACATTACAGTCGATGCTATCGGATCGTCATTAGGATTACAACTGTCGTAAACATCGCCATTGGGAACAATACGCGACGCATCCGTGTGCACTCTGAGGTGGCTGTAGTTGCTGTTGTGCCTTGCGCTGCCTGTGCAAGATGGCTCTGTGTCGCTGTCCCTTCGGATCTTAAACCGTCCACTGAAGTCGTTGAAGATGTGCCCACCGAAGCGATGGCACTCACAATGTATCCAGCAATCGCGCTTGAATCTGCTGTGGACGAGCCATTCAGAGAGTGCGTTGCCGTCGTGCTTGACATATCCTCGCCTGACGAAATGCGAGGTAGTGAATACGTGACACTGTCCATGATGAGCCCAGCCGATGCCATACTAAGCGTCTTCTCACCCATGGTAAGAGCAGGGCCATCAAGAGAGATCGTGTTGCTGTCGAAAACAACGACTCTTGAGTCTTCAAGATACGTTGCGGTGATTGAATCACTCGAAGCTCCCATGGTTACGACAGCAAACTCAGAAGACGATGAGAGCACTTGTACTGCGATGCCTGAAGATCCGATGTTGAAAGCCAATCCTGCCGTAGTGAAGGCCTGTCCCATCGTCAAAGTAGTCCCAGCCATGGCTATAGCTGTCGTTCCGAGTCGCGTTGCCTGCAGGGTCGTGGATTGAATCCGGATGCTGACCACCGTTGGAACCAGACCCACGGGTGAAGCCAAGTCGGCGGGCTGAGTTTGCGTGGTCGTCCATTTTGCTTCGCCGATTGACTGTACGATAGTTTGAGCTTTGTCTAACGACGCCACTGATGATGGAGAAGCATCAAATGGTATCAAAATAGATGTTTGTAGTGCCGTGATTGCAACTGGATCTGCAAGTCTGGACTGAGATTCGTCCGGGTGCGGATTCAAGGGGAAGACATTCGTGGGATTGGAGTCGGTTTCCGAAGATGTTGGCTCGAGCGACACAGGTGGGTGTGTATCCCCCATTGAGCTTGCTTCAAGAGAATTGGGAGGGCTTGAGACATGCTTGGGGCTGCTGAGTGCTGGTGGAGAAGCGTGGCCCTGGTCACTTGATATTTTTGGTTCAGCGGATGGAATGGATGATGGTGCAGCAGTTGAGGTTGGAAGACTGTATGGTGCGGAAGGTGTTGAGCAAGGAGCCGCCGGTGTGGTGGATGGCTTGTTTGGGAGAGTAGCGCTCGCAGCGCTGGCAGCCGGTATCAAGGCGATTGGGGGGTCGAGAACGAAGTTAGGTTGACGATAGTGCCAGAAGGAGCTGTGTGAATCAGAACTCAATCTCAAGTCCTCTCCAGCCAGTTCGAGACTTACCACGTCGACCATGCAGGTGCCATCTCTCGGATCTTCGTGGGAAGCGCCAAAAGGGGGTTAAAGTCATCCCAGATGGTCTCGCATGAGCTGGTGCCAAAGTAACTTTTGGTCACCTCATTCGATTGTGTAAGATCAATCCAGGTCGCAGTACATCTGTTCTGGCAGAAGTAAGCACTCGCTGGCACTGGCGAGTTGAGATCCGCGAAATTGAGTTGTGTCCCAGGGCCAAATCCTATCTGGCTTAAATCAAGACGACTGTATCGGGGATTGAAACCACAATTCGTAGAGATCTCGGAACTTGCGAAAGTCATGATCGTGTTCTTAAGGTTCGTGCCAATCTGTGCAGCCGTTCCACCGAACCAGGTGCTGATATGATATGCAGCGTACAGAGTCGCAAAGGAAACGTAGACGGATCCAACTGTGAACTCTCGACCGAGCGTTGTTACAACTTGAGCTTGTCCAGTGGGAGTAACGGTAGACCCGTTTCCTTTGCAGAGATCGCCATCTACTGTCGATACAGGAAAGTAGATAAGCTGAGCAGGTCCACCCTCGACTAGACATGGTACGTCCGTGTCAACGGGCAAACCACATGGACCCATAAGTATATGGTCATCACTGACGCTTCCATTAAGTAGGGGAAGGTTCGATCCGAAATAATAGATCTCGCAATCATCCGCGTCAGGCACGCATGGAGGCCCTTCTTGTTTGCGGTAAGAATATGTTTCCGGAGATTCATAGTCAGTCGTGACAAGGGTAGTGACCACGGTCCGTGGGGAATAATCTGCCCTAGGTGTACTGTCGCACAACTTCCATGTGCTCATCGATGTGTTGGGATAGAAGGTCTGAGAGGTGGTAGAAGTACGGACAGAATATCTGACAGAACTAGTGCAGTCCGCGCCTGGAGCCGCACAGTACGAGCAGCGGTGAAAGTTGAGCCACCATTGGGAGTATTCGGTCCAACAGCTTCGAGCATGGCTCATCGCGCCCGATGGTAGGTCTGAGGCCCAGGACGTAGTCGTGATACTGCACGTCGTGCACCACACATCACTCTGATTGTAGCTGGATATGGTGCACACTGCTCTCGAAGCAGGCGCAGAAGCGTTACTGTTGACAGTGGTCGTCGAGGCATCGAAAGCGGTGGTGTTCAGCGAGCGTGAGGACGCGGGTGATGTAGAATTGGCGACGTGCCCAGACTGGGCAAGAGATCGAGAATCCAAGACGGAGGTTGTCATCAAACTCGCAGTCATCGATGAACTGGCTGTTGGGTCCGCGGCGGAAGACTGTCCAAGACCTTGCAGTATGTAGTTGCCAACACCGACAGAAGAAGACGCTGACCATTCTGATAGTAAGCAATACCGTTTGTGGGACTGAACTTCATGATAGAGACTTACCACCAAGCACGCCATGTCCCGGACACGCTAATGAAAGCAGCGCATGCTGCCACATTGAGAGTCGCATCTTTGAATCGCATCCAAGCAAGTTCGATGCACATGTGTTAGTGAAACCATGAGGGCAGGCTGGACAGAAGCAAAGCAGTTAAGCAGGAACAAGGCTGTCCAGCCTTACCGCTGCTGAGCTCTATCAATTTGGTTCGCGCCACCATCGTCGTAGTTCTCTCGAAGGATCGGGTCTGGTCCGCTATGTAGCTGTGTGGTTGTAGACTTTGCATGTGCAGTAAGGCTGAAGACTTCACCGCTTTCGGCAATGGGCTTCATAGGAATACCTACTTCAACTGAGTACACCAGTCCATATCTCTGGTGCCAACCCATTCCCTCCCGCCTTTTTCCCACTTTCCAATCTAATGTCCACATCGATTTCCTCCACTCGGCGGACCCGGGGCGCTACAAGAAGGACACCTCCCACCACACTGCGCATCGCTCGTGCATTCCATACCGCATTGATCGCGTTCGTGTAAGTTGAAGAGGGAGTCGCGCTTTTCAAGGGGGTTGAGATCCTGTTTGAGAGGAAGGATTAGCCGTCGATTGAGAAAGGTTGGGAAGGGGTAGAGAGTGGTCGACGTACCCCAGCGATGGCGAGGATCGAGAGATATCCGATAAGAAGCGTGAGGATGGTAGACTTCATGTCTGCTATGCTGATATTGCTGCCTCGATTGAAGACAAGATGGGTTGACTTCGTTGATGCTGCTTTGTTTTGATGCTTCGCCTCGATGGTCCTATCCAGAGCGTCAGTAGTACAACGCATTTATACCCTCCACCTCCATCCCCTTATCCATACCTAGCGATTCGGCAATCACGAGCAGACGAAGTTCGCTAAAGCAACAGAGCGGACTGTTGAGCAATCAACAGCGGGACCGAACATACGGTGAACGATGCACCTCAATTGAGCCGCCACCGCCAAAGAATGAACCCACGAACCCATTGCAGTCCGCTCGAACGAACGATTACATGATCCTTGGAGGGTCGATGTAGGGCCGAGCAGCGGAGGATTTCGACCAATGTTGCTTCAGCTTTGTACAGCGGACATTTGATTACTTGCTTTACCGTTCTTCGTACTTCCAGAAGCAGATACGAGTGTGACGACTGCGGAAATTGCCTGTGTTGTCCGATCGTGTGTGTGGTGCGACTGTCGTCTAGAAGCGGTTTGTCAAAAGTGAAGTAGGTACCTGGACCAAACGAAGTGAGTGCAAACAAGGTACATCTCCGGCACTTTAGTGACTTCGCCCTTTGTTCAGTGATCGTATGGAAGCTCCATAGGAAAGATGTGAATGAATGCCGACAAGTTACGCGCGCAAAGAGGTATCTCTCACCAGTCTATCCAAGTCCAACGCCAGCGGGGAAAGGGATCAACAAGAAGAATTCCCAAGTCGTCGCAATCATCATCCATCAGTTAACGGCCTTCCTCTTTCTTGAAGTCACAAACTTGCTCGGAGAATGCTACTCCTCCATTGCGTCCTCGTCCTCTTGCTCTGCTCCGGCCATGGCAGCGTCGTGCTCTTCATACTCCCGCTCAACCTCGTTCGCTACGAACTCCTCGTAGCCCTCCAGGCTGGTCTGGATGTGGATCTTGAAGTTGACAACGTGCTCCAATATTCTTCCAAGTTCCGTGTGCAGCTCTTCGCGAAGCTCAGCAGATCGAAAGGTGAGTTGCTCGTACCTGTCGTATCAAGTTAGCGACCCGAACACGTTAAGACCAAGGGGGCGGTGTGACTTACTCCAAGTTGACGTTCATCTCTCTCTGCTCCATCAATTGCACACTTTCTCCCAAGGTGGCGCGCATCTTGTTTAGCTCCTTCTCCATCTTCTCGATCTGCGCTTCAGAAGCCATACCTTGCGCAGATGTGATCTCACGCATCTTGTCGAACTCTTCTTGAGCGCCACCAACGCGGTGCTTCAAAGTCTCCAGCTCAGCATGCTTGTCTTCCAATGCTTCTCTCGTCTTGTCCAACATATCGACTTTGGCCATGTCCTCTTCCAAATTCTGGTTTCGCCGTTCTGATATTTCCTTGCGCAGATCTTGCAGTTGTCGCTTGATCATCTTCAGGTCGGGAGTTGGTAGGAGGTGCTGTGGCTGATATCCATTGTTTGGATCGGAGAGCAGACGGTCTGAAGAATCTGCCGAGTGAGGACTCGTAGAAGAGGCAAAGTCAGGTCCAGAGTTGACGCGCAGTTTTAGCTCGTAATCGTTGTCATGGGCGTTGTGCGCGGACGAAGGAATGACGCTGATCTGGTATCCAAGGCTGTTGTACCTTTGAACAGCACTCTCCAGCTCGTCAAGCTTGCTTCCAGTCTCCTCTTCTTTCCTACTTGTTCGCTCTTTCGTGTCGTCAAGTCTTTGCTGTGTCGTCTCCACGCCCTTCATCAGCCTTTCGCGTTCGGTGTTCATTCGATCAATATCCTGGACGCTCAATCCCTGCTCGTCAACCTTCTTCTGGAGGTCATCACGCTCGGCCTCAGCTTCCGCCATCTCAGCCTCGCACTTTTCAATCTCCTGCTGCAGGAGATCCGCCCGATTGGTGTACTTGTCGACTTTCGCGTCCATGCTAGAATTGTACTGCTCGAACTTTTGCTTATCCTCTTCGAGAATCTTGATCGTTTCGTCCAGCTTCGCCAATCTTGGTGCGGTCTTGCTCAGCTCGTCAATCTGCTCCTGCAACGACTTCGACTCTGCCTCCAGCTGCTTCACTTGCTCGAGATTTGCCGCATTCGACTGCTCAAACTTTACCGCCATCGCATCGATATGAGGCTGTATCCTTCTCTTCGCCTCCTCTTCCTCATCATCATCGTCCTCGATTGACAGCCACTCTTTGTACGCATTTGAGAGGAAATCAAAGGTAATTCGATCCGCACTGACATCAAATCCAGCTTCAATGCACGCGTCGTCCCACATCCCCGTACTGTACTGCTCCATCATCTTCGCAAGTTGCATCATCCAGTGTAGCAGACCCAGAAATGTGCTCCAGTTATTGCCTCCCACTGCTGCCAGCTGACTCTTCGAGATGTTCTTTTCAAACGGATATCGCATTTGCTTCAATAGAGGCGGCACTTCAGCATCGATGTTCTTCTGGAAGCGGTACGCCGGATCGATCTGATGGTATAGAAATTGGAACATCAGGTTGAAATCTTTCTGTGTGGGCGAAGTCATCGTCTTATGCGTCAGACTGTGCTTCATGTCCATTTCGAAGTTGCGTTGGGTCAGGAATTCCATAAGCTCCTGGCCCATCGCCTGGCGTGTGCTCGAGTCGCGTAGTCGTCGTGGATCTGTAGGTATGCTGTTCATAGGAGGCGCAGTCGCGAAGAAAGATTGATGTCCTGCTGGCCCAAATCCAGCTGAAGGTCGTGCGCTGTATACACTGCTCCTTCTCTGTGTGCTTTCCTGCAGTTGTATGGGGTTCGCGGGTGTGGATGTTACTGGCGCAAAGCTCTTCCTCCCTCCTGTGCTCGCAAAGAAGTTCTGTGTACTCGGTCTTTGCACCGTAGAGAAACCCATCCCGGCCAAGTTGTCACCTGAGGAAGACCGATGGAACATGGGCTGCGAAGGCCTCCCGGGCGCGAGAGACATGCGCGAGCCGGAAGTCGAGCGTACATGTGTCGTTGTCGCGGGCGGCTGGTTGAAGTGGGATGTCGAGTTCGAGCGCTTCATCGCAGAAGCTGGCATTGGGATCGCGGAGACATTGTGTGAGACGGCGCCGAGTGTCTGCGGCAATATCAGTCAGTATGAGCCGGTGACTATGTCGTTGCTGAAGCTGTTGGTTCTTACCTCGCGGTTTCGGCGCACGGAAAAGAGGCCCGGTTCTTGCGACATGCTGTCGCGTGGGTTCCTAGACATGTTTCAATTGCCAATATGCGAGAAACGGGGGCGGAAGTCCGGCGACGGTGAGGTTGTGGTGTTGGTGTGGTGGGATGTTCGAGTCGCAGCTTCCTGCGTTTACGTCTGTAAACAATGCCAAGACCCGTCGCGTTGGCAGGCGCGCGTGTGAAAGTCGGCAAGTCAGCCGAAAGCCTCGGCTCCAGCCATTTGACTTCAACACGATCTCGTGATCTTGGGAAACACATACATTTCACCAACGAAGAGCACAGTACTTGGAGAAGCGTGCGCAGTAGAGGGAGAGGCTCATCATAACGAGTGTACTGAGCTTTACATATCAAGATGGTCCGCGAGGACCTGGTTGAGGGAGCCGTTTCCTGTAAGACTCAGGCTTCACATGTCACTGAGTAGATGATGCTGATCGATACCAGTCCTTCAAGATCCCTCTGTCGCCTCTGCACCTCTCGAACAGCGCATTGCTTTCCTCCGCTCCAAGAACCTCACGCAGGATGAAATCGACGCTTCATTGACCCGGGTTGGCCAAGGGTCGCCCTCCACGAACTCACAACCTCCACCCGTCCAATACCGACAACCTCCTCCTCAATACAATAACTACAACCAGGGATATCCACCACAATGGCAGCAGCCGCCTCCAGAAGCGAAACGAGACTGGAGAGATTACTTCATTGCCGCGACAGTGATGGGTGGGGTGGGATACGCCATGTACTGGACTGCGAAGAGATATGTTTATCCCTTAATCGCACCGCCCACACCCCCTCAGCTGGAACAAGACAAGAAGAGTGTGGATGAGAGCTTTGACAAGGCTTTCGCACTGCTGGACCAATTGGCGACAGATACGGCCGAACTGAAGGAAGCCGAAGCGTCCCGGAAAGCACGCCTAGACACGGCGCTGGGTGAGGTAGAGGCGGTGATTACCAGAATGAAGCAGGCGAATGAGGAGAGAGAGCAAGAGGCGAAGCGTATGGCGAGGGAGCTCAACGAGGTCAGGGAGCAAATACCCAAGGCTATCGAGAAGGAGAGGGAGACGAACGAGAACAGATTGAAAGACCTGAACGTTGAAATGAAGAGCTTGAAGACATTGGTCGCAAATCGCATGCAGGGCGGAGGTGCTCCGGCTCCGCCACGGGCTACACCCAGCTTCAGCAACCAGTCCCAGCCGCAGAGTGGGAGTGGGCATGTCTTGGGAAGTGGAGGTCCAGCGAATGGAGCATCAACACCACAGGGCTCATCAACTCCTTCCCAAGAGACTGTTCCGCCAACAAACGGTATCCCTGCAGCAGAGAAAGCGAACAGCTCCACTTCGCCATACGCAGCTGGAACATCCCAGGAGCGGTCAACGACACCCTACAGCCGGCTACTCGGAGGGAAGGCTGCGATTCCCAGCTGGCAATTGGCAGCAAAGAAGAAGAGCGAGGAGGCGAAGGACGGTGCTAGCACCAATGGCACTGCTTCGCCGGTGCAGAATGTTAATGAGAGCGGGACAGTGAGTGAGGCAGCGGAATCGCAGTCATGAAAATGGAGAGAATGATCTAATTTCAAGTTCTCGGTATGTGTTGCACATGATGAGTGTACTCCAAAAAAAGCTGCGCCCCAAATGCAGGGACGCGCGCTAGTGCCATCCTCCGCTTTCCGTTCTGTGTTTCTTCTCGAAGCCAAGTTCCATCTTCACCCGCTGACTCTTACTTACCACTCACACCCAAACCAATAACACTGCTCAGAACAGACACTTCAGCTTTGCGCTGGTAATATCGACATAGCAAAATACTCCGTCCGAACAACATGGCGACGCCGAGCGCAGCTCATCGGGTCTTCGGTGTCGGAGAGTTACACGAGCTGATCCTCCTTCACCTCGATACAATCGAACTGGCATGCGCTCGACGTGTTGCAACAAGATGGAATGCCATGATACTGTTCTCCAAACAACTTCGAGTCATCACATTCTTTGAGCCCGCTCCTATCACCGAGGCCATCACCTACAGCCCCAAGCCGCAAATCATCACCATAAGTACAACTCCATCAGCATCGCCTCCACAGTACCACACGTGTACGGTGGCGACGCTTCATCCGGCACTGGTCAGCCTCGCTGTCACCAAGCCGTTCACCGCAGATGGTGTAAAGTACTTTCATAAACGAGGACCTCAACACGACCCGTTTCCAGACCATAGATTCCAAGGACCGCTGGCTATCCGCTTGATATCTCCAAATCAAACGGAGTTCCAGATCAACCCAGTCAAATTACTTCAGTGGGCTACTGAGCGAAATTTGCAGAACGCATTCATGACACAGCCCCCATTCAAGGAGATTCACGGTCGAGTGTACGGGCGCATCGGAACGGCAGATGTCCGCAGCGAGAACGGATTTACCATTGCGGAGCTTTGTCGGGCATTTGGGGATGGGAATACGCGGATGATATATGTGAGGGTGGAGGGAGTGTTGCTTCAAGAGGCGGGTTGGGTTTTTCGGGCGAGGGGTAGGGCACCACCGCTTGGTATCGACTACTGAAGAAAGCTCTGTGCCTTTCTACAGGTGCTTCTCGCTCGGAGTGAGAGACCCGTGGATTGAATGAACAAGTCGACGCTTCGAGCGCGACGTGCAAGCTACCTTCTATTCATCTCGAATGGCGCTAATGCAGCTTGGTTTTCGGGTTCTGCCTCCAAACCTGCGGATTTACGAATACGGACTCCGATACTCTGCTCAAATTCTGCTCTTCGAGCGCACGGAGACCTACGTCGCGCAGCGTCCTTGCGCAACGAAATGGGACACGGAGTCACCACGACCTCTTCGCGGTCCTTCTCGTTGCCGGCAAGCTTCGAGTTCAACTTCGCATCCACCCTTACCCTCGGCGACAGCGCACACTCGAGTAAAAGTCTTCACTCGGCAGCAAAAAAGACGACCCCATTGCAGCAGTCACTCTCGATCTTGGCGGCTCTCAACCTGGCGATGGAGCATCTGCCTCCACATTGTCCACTGCACATGTTGGGCTGAGCAGCAGTAAGAATTTGCACCTCCCAAAAAACTTGCCCACGATATGACTGACGCGCGCAGCAACTTCTGCGGTCACCTCGACACTGGCACCAGCACCGTCGAGCACCAGCACCTTCAACTTGCCGCTGTCGGTGATCGCAAGTGTCTTCGCAATCACTGAGCTCTGCGAGCAGATTCTCCTGAAACGTACTGTCAAGGACATCACACGCGCGCTCCGCATCGGCAAGCAAGTCAACGCCGTCATCGCTGGCTCGAAGTGATTACGAGAGGTCCGCTTCCTGGAGCCCGCGCCTGTCACCCACCTCATTCGACTCGGGCCTGATGGTAGGAAGTCGAATATTGATAGGACCTCAGTGAACGATCCCGAACAACCAGGTCTTTGCTTCATATCCTCCTTGCATCTTGCATTGTGGTCCAAGGCCGTTGAGCACTCCGATCTCAAAGACGACGATGAGATCAAGAAGCGATATGCCACTTTGGGCATCCCAGTCATTCCCCGTACAGTCTGAGGATATCGTCAGCTTCCGTCAACCCAGCTTCTGGCAATTCGCGCGCAGACAGAGAACACCAAGTTGAAAGGGACTCAACTCGCATTCTCTCGGCAACAAATGGAAGATTGGGCGACGAAGAATAGGGTGAGAGACCAACTGTTAACGCAGCCTCCATGCAAGAGTGTCAAGGTCGCAGGCCTTACGCTGAAGTTGAAGAATGGGTTCACTATAGGTGAACTCTGCGATCGCATCAGATCCATGAGATTCCTGGCGAAATATCACTCCGTCTAGAAAACATCATATTGAGCGGAGACGAGTGTGGCGCTGGCTTAGAAAGCAGAGCGCGGTGAATAAAGCAAAGATTCTTTCAAGCATTCTTCGGGCGTTGACAAAAAGCAAAGAAGCAACAAAGCTGCTAAGCGAATCTCTTCTTCAAGGCCATCAACTTTCGCTTTGTCTCCAGAGCTTCCAATTCTAGGCGCTTGAGATCCTGCTTGACCGAATTCTCTTGCAATCGGAGGCCCAACTCTTCTTCATCATCTTCCTCTTCCTCGACCCTCTCACTTTGGAGGTCTGAGGCGCCTTGCTCGTAGGATCTCATCGTGGTCGGCGTACGAGAAGTTGGTGATTCTTGCTTGACCAGGCGCTCCTCCACAGTCATTGCAGTTGAGCCGCTTGGAGGGTGCTCGACTAGCGGAGTGCCATCTTCGTCTATCGAGAGCGTCGCATTTCTGGCCTCGTCATTGTCTGAAACTGATATGCGGGACCTTATGGATTCAGATTCTGCTCTTGACGCCGGATAACTCTCGCTTGAGAGTGCGTGTAGACTCGTCTACCGACTTGCCGGGGTAGTCTTCATGTTTCATGAGTCCGATAGAATTCTGCGCAACGACTTTAGTCTACTGCAATCAACATGTTCGAAAAGTCAACCTACTCACCCATTGCTTGTGCTACTATAGCGCGGGAGATTGAAAGTCGTGGACGATTGGCGTTTGGAACATTGTGCTTGTTTTCGATATGAGTCAAGAGCACTTTACGGTCGATGTATCTCAGTCCGCAAAGTTTGTTCTCGGTGCCTGGCAAGGCTGGCATGCGGCAGATACATTCTCCATGCATCACAATAGGGTAGCCATTGATATCCGTGTCGAATTTGGGCGCACCGGAGGGTACGCGATCGAGAGACAGGTAGGCGATGTAGGCAGGCTGCCAAACAAGTCAGAGACCACCGGTTCCACATCTTGTAGGGTGCTCTCACCGACTCTACCTCGAGCCGTGGTATTCCAGACATTGTCAATTGTCGGAGGGCTCAAATGCTGAGGGAAATGATGAAATTTTGACAGTTCTACCAGTTCGATTGAAGAACGGCGATAGCTGCTTTGCAAACGCGCGTTTTCACTGCCGCTGCAGGGTACCTATCACATGCAAACGACGGACTTGGCGCTCCACGGCGTACGAGTGGCATTTCCAAACCCGCCGGCAATGGCTTTCTAGCAAAGCCCCGACCCCAATCCCGCTCTCGTGTCCAAGATCAGCGCCACGATCATGCCATAGAGTCCTGCATAATCATCAGCTACATCTAGGAGGCAGGCACATAATTGAACACTCACCAAGAACCTCCGCAAAAATCAAAATCAACACCATACTAACAAACATCCTCGGCTGCAAAGCAATACTCCTCGTCCCAGCATCTCCCGCAATCCCAATCGCAAAACCCGCCGCCATAGCAGACAACCCCACCGCCAATCCCTCGCCCAAATTCACCAGAGCCGTATACAGACTCAGCCGTTCCGTGATATGATTATTCGCGATCAGGACCGCGACTACGAGGCCGTAGATGGCGAGGATGCCGGAGAAGACTGTGGGGAGAAGACCGCGGACTCCGAGGTTGGCGTGGATGACGCCGGTGGACATGCAGCCGATGGAGGATTTGGCGGTGCCGTAGGCGGCGCCGAAGGAGGCGAAGACGATTGCGGAGACGCAGCCCATTGCGCTGAAGAAGGGCTGGGGGAGGGATGGATAGGTTAGTAGAGGGGGTTTTGAGTGGGAAGGGAGGGCAGGACTTACGGAGTAGACTGGACTGTGGAGGCTGTTAGCGTGTGATTAGGAGGAATATGCGCGCTGTGGGAGATGGACATACCACTGATCCGAAGCCATGATGCGATGTGAAGGACCGAGATCTTCGAAAAGGGCCGTTTGAAACTCTGACATGAGTCTCGGTTGAAGCACTCGAGAGCAGAAGAAGTGCAGTCCATAGATGATAGGGAAAGACTGCATCTTACGTGCTCGCCTAACCATTAGGCTGCCAAATTCGCTTCGCCGGTTTCGCTTTCAGAAATGCTGTGCGACCCATACCAGGCAGCATGAATCCTGAAAGCCACCAGACTTTCAACATTCGGTATACTGCAAGAGCTACCGAATTTATGCTTAATAATCCTTGACGTCTCGTCGGGTGATCGACCTGCTCGATGAAAGGACTGCAGACTCAGAAGCGACTGTCGCACAGTGGCTGTTCTCGTTTGGTATATGGCAAAGAGAGTTGCGACTTACCTTTCCGTCTGGATATGGCGACCAGCTTGAACTGTACAGTATATCATTTCGTGTCCTCTGCGCCTTGCCAATATGAAATCGCCCTTGTCCTGGGCGTTGGTAGCGTACAGCCGCGAATCTCGCCTTTTGACCTCGCGCTCAGAGCTCTAGGCCGTTCTTTCTTTGCGCCTTTCTTGCTTCCTCTGTACTATCCCTTCTATTTCCCTTGCCTCTCCGCCTCCAGCTCCCTCTCCGCATTCTGATAGTACTTCGCTGTATCCACGCCGTGCTGGTTATGATTCACAAAGTTAAACCACGGCATAACATGCAGAAACACTCCCGAGTATCTGCTCTGCCGTGACGCAGCTCCTTGCATATACTCTGTGAGCGTGGTCTTCCCATAAAGTGGCTCCCCTCTCTTGACCTTATCCGTCATTTCCCTCATATCCATCTCGATCTCGCGTCGGTTCTCGCTGAAGCCGTAGAAGCGGTTGACGGATCGGCTGTACATGAGCAGGAAGCCGGCTGTTAGTCCGATCGCGCCCGATAGACGCATAATTTGTGCGAAACCACCGCGGCCGACTTCTGAGGGCGAGATGCGTTCCCACCAGACCATGAGTGCGGGTCCGGAGGCTGCGAAGGCGGCGCCGGCGGCGTAGTCGGAGGGACGCGCATAGCGGAGGACTCGTGTGAAGTAAGGGTCGTTGTCGATGAGCTGTGTTAAGCGTGTCAGTAGCTGTGTCCATGGGATATGAAGACGGATGGTTATACTGGGTAGTCGCCCTTCTTGGTAGCCTGGATCTGCTTTCGGCCGGTCTGTCCGAGCTCAGGGCCTTCAGTGACGGACACTACCTGCGGCGGGTGGTCTTGTGAGGCCATTGTGGGTGGTGTGCGCCGTCAATGGAAGGGTATCGAGGTGTTGTCGGCGACAGCGAGGTCGTGAAGCCATTGCGGAGGATCACTCTAAGGTATGTGATTGGCTGTAAGGCGGTACGGCTCACCATAGCTTCGGTTGAGACTTAAATGAACTTTCTTGGGTTCGCGTGCCTGAATCGCGAAACAACTCGAACTCTTCACTCTGCTGCCGGCCAGATGCGGAGAGGTGGACAATGGCGCGACCTTCGATATCCGACATCACCGGCGACAACGAGCTAGCGAAAATCGCAAGAGAGACATGGCTCGCTTCTACCAACCCGCCCAAAGTCCTCCCAGCAACCGTTCAAAAGCTCTGGCAACAGCTTGAAGAAGACGAATACTCGACCTTTTCACTTCTATTGCTTGAACAGCTTCAAGCGCTAGAGCGATACCTCTGGCCTGGGTATACCGATGATGCCTCCAACCAGCACGTTCTGCTGATTGCCCTACTCGTGAACACGAAACGAAACGAACATCTTCCAACGTGGTCCCTCTTCGCCAATACCCCCGACGAGTTCAGCGACTTCTTCAGAAGAGTGGTGCATTTAAGCATTGACCAGAGCCTTGCGACCGATCTGCGCGAGTATCTCTTGTCTTTCATTGTGGGCGCATATCAGAGCTTGGACCACGGGATAGTAAGGAAAGAATGCGCTCCCCTGGTCTCCATTGGCATTTGGCATAATCTGCATAGCGAGGTCGCGAGGGAGAGACATCTGGCGAAGAGCGCACAGTTGCAAAGAGCATGGAGGGCTGCAGGCAAGAAGTTTGACAATGTAGATGCTGCCGGACAGGCGAGATTGCGGTTTGAAAGAAGTTGGTTACACGCGTTGGTCTTGGACTTCTTCGACAAGCTGTACGATGCAGACTCGAGGAGTAGCAATGTTACCTACTGCGAGCGACTCATGGAGCTACTGTGCGATCTGCAGAGTCAACTTCCGACCAGAAGATACGTGAACACTCTGCTGCAGGATATGAACATCCTTCCCGCAATATCACTATCGCCGCTGTATCAGGATGAGGAGCGTGTGCGGGATATGTACGATCTGCTCGTACATTTCACGACCTTCCCGATCGATGATCAAGCCGGGCGACAGTTGAGCAAGCAGGAGTACGAAGAGGCCCAGAACGCTTGCATATCGAGGTTGCAGAAGATGGCCATGAAGCTGCAGCCAGAGAAGCTGAAGATTCTGATCCTCACCAACTTCGGCGCACTTGGGCAAAGGCAAGAACTAGAGGGGCAACTGAAAGACTTGACAGACGCGGAGCTGCTTCAGCTTTTGCAAGAAATCGGCCTCAGAACTACCGAGTACCCCGAGAAGTCTCTGCTGGTGCGAGATCGCGCATTCTGGGTTGAAACTTTGATCAAGGCCGCTGAGTACAAGCCGTACTACACCGAAAGGATGCGACCACTGCGAATTCTGCCAACGGAGGAAGTATTGTATGACCAGAGCATGTTGCGAACCGACGAGCACTCTTCCGGGCAGCCACTTGCGATTCCGAAATTGAATCTTCAATACCTGACAGTGGGAGACTTCCTCTGGAGATCATTCGTACTGTATCGACACGAAGCCTTCTATAGCATCCGCAAGCATCTCGAAGATACGATCAAGCGCCTACAGCCTCGAAGAGGTGGTGGCATTACTCGATTCGACGGATTCTCACGCTTGGCCATACCAATACCGAAGCCCGGAATCATCGAGGTCGTGCCTCCTCGCGTGGGTGAGACAGTGCCTGCAGAAATCAGAGCCGAGATCATTCTCGATGTCAGCCGTCTGCAGCCTGGACTCCGTCGAGAGTGGGAGAGCTTACGGCCGGACGACACTGTCTTTTTGCTGGCATTGCACCCAGAGGATGACGCAAAAAAGCTCACGAACGGCAGCTCAAAACATTCCGCAGCTGAAAAACTTGGTCTGAAGGCTATCAGGTGTGCAGACATTATCAGCGTGCTCGACGAGAATGGAAGGACTCTCCGCCATAATCAAGATGCACACGACCACATCGAGGGAATGTCACGGCCGCGACAGCGTCGACTGCTCGTGAGGCTGGACCCTGCGGCCTACCAAGCTGACAAAGATCGCGAGAAGACCGGAAAACCAGACATCTACGAGAGCATCAACTTGATCGTGCGAAGAAAGTCTCGCGAGAACAACTTCAGGCCCATACTTGAGAGTGTCAAACAGCTGGCTCTATCTGACATTCCCATTCCAAGTTGGTTTGAAGAAGTGTTCCTTGGCATTGGCGATCCATCCTCAGCAACATACAAACGCTTGCCAAACAAGATCAAAAACGTCGACTATCGAGACACGTTCCTGGACTGGCAGCATTTGATAGAATCATTGCCTGGTAAGACAGTCGAGCCTGATCCGAGGTTCGACGGAATCTTTCCACCGCCATATGTTCTCGAGTCTACTGATGCGAAGCCACCTCCCCCACCTCCGAAGAGCGGCAAGAAAAGGAGGCGAGATCAACCAGATGGACCAGATCCGGCACCTGCGGCCGAATCGTTCCGTGTGTCAACATACACGCCTCTCAATGCTGGACCGTATCCGACCGACGCCCCTAAGATGAATGGCGTGCGGTTTACGCCGACTCAAGTCGAGGCGGTGACTTCAGGGACGCAACCCGGGCTTACCATGATTGTTGGGCCACCTGGTACCGGCAAGACTGATGTAGCTACCCAAGTCATCAGCAACATTTACCACAACTTTCCGCAAGAGCGTACGCTACTCATCGCGCACTCCAATCAAGCGCTCAATCAGCTCTTCCAAAAGATCGTGGCGCTCGACATCGACGAGCGACATCTTCTGCGACTTGGACATGGCGAAGAGGAGCTAACAACTGAGGCGAGCTTCAGCAAGGCTGGGCGAGTAGAGTCATTCCTCGAGCGTGGTGCTCGCTACCTGGCTGAGGTCCAACGGCTCGCTGCAAGCATCGGGGCTCCTGGCGCCCACGGCAGTAGCTGCGAGACAGCTGAGTACTTTGATCAAGTCTGGGTCCAGCCGAGGTGGAAGCGCTATTGGGACACAATCAGCATCCAAACGACTCCTGAAGAAATCGTATCAGCCTTTCCGTTCCACGCGTTCTTTGCCGATGCTCCACAGCCCGTCTTCCCACCAGACGGCACGGCAGAGCAGCTCGTTGACATCGCGAAGGGCTGCGAAAGACACATCAATCGTATCTTCTCCGAATTGGCAGATATTCGACCCTTCGAGATATTGCGCGCACAGCGAGATAAGAGCAATTATCTTCTTGTCAAAGAGGCTCGTATCATAGCCATGACGTCGACTCACGCTGCCATTCGCAGGCAAGAGATTGCGCAGCTTGGCTTCAAGTACGACAATGTGGTCATGGAAGAAGCAGCTCAGATCACTGAGGTCGAGAACTTTATCCCCTTCGTTCTTCAGAACCCGCGCATTGCAGATGGCAAGACTGCCGAGAATCCTCTTCAGCGCGTCGTGCTTGTCGGTGACCATCTGCAGAACTCTCCCGTTATCCAGAATATCGCACTCAAGAGCTACGCCAACCTGGAGCAGAGCTTGTTCCAACGCCTCATCCGTCTCGGTGTCCCGCACACAATCCTTGATGCACAAGGTCGATCGCGACCTTCGATCGCGCAACTCTACAAATGGCGCTACCCATCTCTCACAAATCTACCCTTCACCTCAACAGCACCCGAATTTGTCCGCGCCAACGCTGGTTTCCGATACGATTATCAATTCATTGACGTCGGAGATTACAAGGATCAAGGCGAGAGCGAGCCGACTCCTCACTTTATCCAGAACCTGGGCGAAGCGGAGTATGCAGTTGCTCTGTACCAGTACATGCGTCTTCTAGGCTATCCAGCCGAGAAAATCTCCATCCTAACAGCTTATGCCGGGCAACGCGCTCTCATTCGCGATGTCCTCGGTCACCGTTGCAAGGGCAACAGACTTTTCGGTATGCCCGCTTGGGTCGGTACCGTGGATAAGTACCAAGGCGAACAGAACGACTACATCATCCTCTCACTCACCCGAACGAAAACTCCCGGATATCTGCGCGACTTGCGACGTTTGACCGTCGCCTTGTCAAGAGCCAGGCTTGGGTTATACGTTCTCGGCAGGAGGGAGGTCTTCGAAACGAGCCTAGAACTGCGAGAAGCTTTCGCTCCTCTCTTCGAACGCTCAACGAAATTGCGCCTTGTGACGAACGAGATGTTCCCCGCAAGTCGCGGCGTTGAAGAAGGCGCTGGGAAGGGAGAAGTGGACATGGAAGGCGTGGAGCATTTGGGTCAGTATGTTTACCAAATGACGCAAGCGAAAGTTAAGGCTCTGAAGGAGGGTGGCGGGGAGCTGCCTCCTCCCGCACAGGGAACAGGACGAGTTGAAGACGATGATGAGGATGGAGAGGGGGATGAAGATATGGTGGATGTTGAGGGGCCGGAGGATGATGAGGTTTGAAGAAGTCAATCGAGACGATATCTTGCTACTGTAGTATAGAGATACCCACATCAAAAGCTGGTCATGTCCTGTACAGTCCACACAGTACGAGTTCTATCTCTATTCTCCTTTGGATGTTCTAGGCGACAACTCCTCGGTAATGTTCTGTGGATCCTTCCACGCAATACTCACATACTTCGTATGACTTCCCCTCGCCACAAGCTCATCCTTATTATTCGTAAACCGAACACTGGTGTATGCCAAAGTTTTGCCGACTACAATTCAAGTCAGCGAGTGCCAACCAGAACCCTCTCTCGACCTAGCAGGTTTGGCTGGGAAGGAGAGAGGAGAGAGAGAACTCACACTTATCACAAACTGCTTCCGCGCGAATGGTGTCCCCGACTTTGCCCCCGGAATTTAGGTAGGTTACGTTGAGATCTGTGCTGACACCTGTGGCGAAGAGGCCGCGGGATGCGACGGCTAGGGAGCCGCCTAGGTCGACCTGGTGAAAGCAAGTTAGTGGGGTGAGAAAAATAGGAAGCAAGAGAGAGGGGGGAGGGGAAAGTACCATTGACGCTATTGTTCCGCCATGGAGAATGCTGAGGCGGTTCGTATGGTGTTTTTCGATGTCGAGTTCGAAGTTGACTGTGCCTGGGCGGGCGGCTGTTACGCGCAGCTATTGAACAGAAGTGATTAGAAGCCTTTCTCTGGGATGATTTTTTTGGATTCTCGGAGATGAACGTACTCCATCGAGCAGTCTGTTCTATTGTCAGCGGAAGTCTTCACCAAGGGAGTTGGGGTTTCCTTACTTAGGCTCTAACCCAGAGTTGGCCCGGAAGCTCTCCCAGACTGACCGAACGAAAGGCAGACAACGCGAAGACATGTTCGGTTTGTGTCCAATCGATGCTATAGAAGGGAGATTGATAGATGGGTTGAGGTCGGATGTTGGAGAGCGATAGCCGATGCGATGCGCACGGACCATTGGTTCGGATGAAAGTATATCAGAACTCGCGATTTTGTGACTTGGACTTTCTCTATCACTACACGACATCGACATCGACATCAACAGTAGCTTGACTTCATCAAAATGCCATTGGCATTGAAGAAATTGTATCCTGCCCCGGATGCTCGTGACGGACTTTCGACCAGCCATCGAGGCAACAATCATTGATGACCAGCCAAGTCTTGACTTTTGGCATGAGCAATGAGTGGCTTGGTCTTTATTTCCTGAGAAGGCTTTGCCAAAGCATCGAAGTCCTATCACAGGAAAGATCCTCCGATTTCTTCCATTGCGGTCACCAAGGACTTTCCTGACACCACAGGCCATCCGGTCGCGGTCAGGATCAGTCTGAATCACATAATCTCAATGCGAGGCCGTACACATTTAACCTCCCAGAGCACCGTTTGCATCAATATGCCTTCTGCGTAGTTCGCACAAATGCAGAACGACAACGATCCATTTGCGATTTAGCATATGCCGCTTACGTTCCCTTAGGTCTCCACATCTGCAGGTACCCCTCCACAAGGCCACCAGTCGCTCGAGATCGCATACTTAACCACCTCTGCAACTTATGAGAACAGCTGAACGGTCTATCATAGCCGTATGCTCAGCATTGACTGTAGCTGGAGTTGGATTGCGCGCTTACAAGCGATCCAAATCCTGAAGGATTCGTTTTCGTCTTGGTTGTGCGACTCCTCAGCTGATAAATAACAGTAGTACAGCTGAAGACGGAGGAATTAACTTTCAATTACTCGTGCATTCTCTCAACACCGAGGGCGATTCTTTGCCTGGATCTGAACGAAATAGCGACTCTGTTCAACGAACTACGACACAGGCACATCCACCCTCACCATGCCGCGAAAGGACATCGAGTTCAATGCCATCGACAATGTGGTCCTGCGAGGATGGCTATACACACCCGAGAATCATGACCCAAGCAAGAAACTTCCCTGCCTCATAATGGGCCACGGCTGGTCCTGCCTCAAAGAAATGGATCTCCCCCTCTACGCAACAGCCTTCACCTCCGCCTTACCCATGTCCGTCCTCCTCTACGACCACCGCGGTTTCGGCGCCTCAGGAACTCGCACCGGCGCTCCTCGTCGAGAAATCGTCCCAGCAGAACAACAGGCTGATATGTCCGATGCCGTCACCTACCTTTCAACTCTGGACGAAATTGATCCAGAGAGAATTGGGATTTGGGGCTACTCATACTGCGGAGGTCATGTATTGACGGTGGGGGCTAGTGATCCGCGCGTGAGATGTGTGGTCGCTATGGCGCCTGTTGTGAGTGGTTGGGGGAATGTGCATCGGTTGATTCGGAATGATTTTATTGAGACGGCGTATAAGGGGTTTGCTGCTGGTGAGTGTTTTCAGGATCGAGACGTATGAAAAGTTGCCTAACGATCTGTTTAGATCGACTCGCTCGCGCACGAGGCGAAGGACCCGTACGGATACCCGTCGTGGCTGCGAACCCGATAGATATGTGCTCTTTGCCTACGGCCGATGCGTATGAGTGGTTTTCGAAGTGGGAGAAGGAGTGTGATTGGGTCAATGATATGACTGTTAGAACGTAAGCCACTCCTCAGACTCGCGGTTTTCAACTCTGGCTTTTTATCTAATCTCTCCTCTCAGGTCCTACCTCTCCTTGATGCAAGAAGGCCAAGGCTACATCCAATACATCTCGCCTCGCCCACTGCTCATGATCGTGATGGCTCAAGATGGAGCTGCACCGGCTGACATAGCGCTGAGTGCCTTTGAGAAGGCCAAGGAGCCGAAACAAGTTGAGATTTTGCAGGGTGGACATTTTGATATTTTTAGAGAGCCGTGGTTCGGCAAGTTGGTTGATGTACAAGGGGTGTTTTTGAAGAAATGGCTGATTGAGTGATTGAGAGCGATGATAGAAGTAGAACTGATCGTTTGCAAACATTGCGACTTCACTTTCACAGCGTCCGTGCGCATGCCGTTATCCGCGCGCTTCGTTGCACTTCTACTTTGAATTGGAACACTCACGCACTTTCATCGAGCACGCCGAAGCTTTCCACCACCGTCAGGACTATTCGGTACCCGGCGCGTTCACAGCCGCGGCCAGTATCGTCGCCATGGCGGATACCTCGATCGAATCGGATTACACCAAGTACGACAGGTCCTTGAAGCACATTCCGAGCTGGGGCTAACGCTCAATAGATATCTCGGCGAGATCGTGACCGTGATCGTAGGAGGAAGTGACGATGAGAGCGGGGACGGCGACGGGGACGGCGATGGCCACGGCGACACTCAGTCCTTCACAGTGCACGAGGACGTCCTGAAGTCCCGTTCGCCATTCTTCCAGGCTGCGCTGAAGAGAGATTGGGAGGAGGGTCGACGCCGAGTAATCAAGCTTCCCGAGGACGATGCGATCACCATTGGCGAATACTTGAACTGGCTCTACTCAGGCAGAGTCAGATGGTTCCAGACCAAGCTGCTGGACGCGCCGCAAGTCAAAACGCTCTATCACCGCTTCACTCGGATGTACATCTTCGGCGAGAAAGTGCAGGATGATGATTTCTGTGACCTTGTTATTACCGGATTGATCAAGCTCATCGACGAGCAAACTAAGGACGGCAAATGGAGATTTCCTGGCTCGAGCGTAGCCAAACTCGCATTCGAGTTTACGAGCACCAACAGCCCACTCCGTCAGCTACTGGTCCACTACTATGTCCAGCATGGCGCCCCAAATTCCCTGGACTCGCCATCGGATGATCATCATCCGGAACTCCTTCATGCAATTGCGAAAGCTCTCCTGACTAGACCAACGAAGTCGCCAGAGGACAAGAAGTGGTACAGCGAGCGGAAGAGGTGGTTCAAGAAGAAAGATTAAAAAGGCTTGCCGGTCCGAACATGAAGTGGACCTGATGGTGCTCCTGCATCGACCTTCGAGAAGCCTTGCAAAACGCTGGGCAGGTTTTCGCGTCGGATGAACATGCGCATGATACCTAGTAGCTATAGGTGCGGACGGACCGAAGCCTGTGTTAGACAATGTAAAAAGACAGCGAGTGAGAGGAACCCATCGTCTTGGGAGTGGCTCAAATCTCAGAAATTGACCAAGTCTGGTCTCACCTACTCACGCTCACGAGGCGCGCGGCCAGTGTAGTTCATCTATGAAGGCTCCTACGGCAATTCGATCTCCACTCCCAGTGTTACTGACTTCCCGTTTGCCTTATCCAGTTTGTCTCGGACCTCGCTGATCAGGAATCGCTGATACGACTCCTCAGACTTCTCCCTGCTCGGCCGCAAGTAGAGGGTAGGAGAATCGTTCTCCTTCCCAGCTCTTATCCAGACAGCCCGTATTGTCTCTACTGCTTCGACGCTCCCGAAGATTCCTCGGAAAGGTCCGTCAACGACTTCTGTGAGGAGATCATGCAATGTATTGCAGTCTTCGAAAGGAATCTGAACATTGTTCACGGGATCGCCATGGATGGACAGTGCGATTGTAAGTTGCGACTGCTCGGTGTCGCTGAGCGTGTCTTGGTTGGCTTTGATGGTGTTGATCAGCCTAGCTTTCGGTTGAGACACATTTGAGTCGATGGTTGACAGAGGTTCGTGATTGCTTCCGATGCGGCGTTGCTTCGTCTGTGCAGCAGGTAGGTCCGAATTGGGTTCTGACTTTGCTCTATCCGAAGCGTCTCCGTCACGGAAAGATTTGGCTAGCACGTAGTCAGTCATGTTGCAGCCGAGAATGATTGTTCTCTTTACCTTTTCGTCGCCGCAATGAGCATTCCGCAGCACTCTTCCCATATACGCAGTTTGCGCAAGATCCACCCTGGATGTCATCGCGGGCTGCGCATGTTAAATACATGCGTTGGCCCTCACTGCATTTCTCACAAGCATCGCTGTCACTCAGCTCCTGCCCGGTCATCTGTATCAATGCAGATTCGATATTCTCTTTGACCTTGCCGTTGAAGGTCCGGTGACCTCTGATTTGTAGTGGTCTTTGCATGCCCGGGCCGTTCTCGAGGAGGCTCTGGATATTGATGGGCGTGTTACCAGGAGCGGACCACATGCCAACCTTCACGCCTTTCTTGATCATGTTCAACAGAGCATCTTCATGGTCAATGCGAGAGCTTGCGGACATCAACGTAAAGCTGTTGGTACTGTAGTCCACTTCAGCAGTTTCCTGTGACCAGTATCAGTAAAAGGCGATCAGGTCATGAGGTCAGGCTCACGTCGATGTCGCTTTCGCCACACGACTCTTGCTTGGGAAGCTTCATATCCGACTGGCGCGTCAGGCGGCGTTTTTCAGTCAGTGGGGAGGGTTCGCTCATTGTTCGACCGACATCTTGCTGAGTTGTCTGGACCGGAGAGTCGAGGTTCGATTCGAATGCAGAACTTGCGAGGTGCGGGAACATCACTGCAGCATGTCAGCAACTGTTCGAAATTTCATCGAAAGGGTGGTATACCATCTTTGCGACCGGTGACAAGAGAGCACTGGTGAGCCTTTTTCCAATAAATGCAGTTGGCACAAGCACCGTTGTACGCATCCTCTCTCGCAACACAACCAATGAAAGTGCGACCGCCCTGTTTGCATTTGTAGCATACATCGCCGCCGCTCCGAAGAGATCCACTCATTTGGATCAGCGCCGATTCAGCATTTTCTCGGAGACTGCCGTTGAAGGTGCGTGTCTTGGAGATGAATAAGGAGCTGGTATGCTCGGTCTGCTCGATAGACAGCGCATCCAGGCCACTGGAGTCCCCACTAGAGGATGGCCAAACGTCCATGGCAATGCCGTTATTGATCATGGCGCGAACAGTATCGCTGTAGTCATATTCGGAATCTGTCGAGGTGATCTTAAAGGTCGCGAGGCTGGCGTGCATTGAGTAGGTGGCTTCCTCGGACGAGGAGTGACTTTCGGTGCCACGCAGGTGCCGACGTTTTGGGTACGGGCCAATATCAGTGGACACCCTTGCTCGTTTGAACGACGTTGTGTTGACCTCATGTTGGTGAAGTAATCGGCCTCCTTGGCCACGCCGCTGTTGCTGCTCCTTGGCATTCGACTGAACCTCGATACTCAATGTCGCCTGTGGCTCAGTGATCGGATCCTCTTGTCCGAACAGAATTGACGATACAGCGCAGACGCTTTGTGCGCTGTCGTCGCTCTCGTCGCCCAAGTCTATGACAAGACTGCGCCTCTGTGTGCTATCTGCTGCGCTGTTTCCCGGCGGTTGCTCGGCATGTGACTTGTCGGCGTCCAGCAAAGTGCCATAGCCCTCGTCCTCAGAGTCGTCGCCGAGGTCGATCGCGAGGCTGACGCTTTGTGGCTGATGTGGGTTGTTGGTGACTGTGACTGATTTTCTGGTGAACGAAGTCAGCACCTCTGCCCTCAGATTCGCCACGCATATCACATACCTTGAACAAAATGCTTTGGGATGCCTGGACAGGATGACATGCTCAACTCCTAGGCCAATCCCGTCAATAACAGCATCGTCGCCCCAGAACGCATAGTGTCCATTTTGTCGATTGAGAATGGTAATTACACGGCCGACTTCAGTGTCGAACTGGCATGCTAGTACCTGTTACTTGTTAAACAGGCTCAACACCAAAAGATGTGTAAGTGCCGAACTCACAAATCGCTCCTCGTGCTGCGCAGTTCGAACAGGCATCAACTCAACAACTCGATGTCCACCCAGAGTGTTTTGAATGCCATCATAGTGGCCATTGTGAATGCAATAGACTTTCCTCTGCGGATTCCAAGAGGCAAGAGTCTTGATCTGCGCAGACGAGTCTTTGCCGTTCGTGCTGCTATGAAGTCATTCCATGAAAGGTGACCATCAATCCTGCGGTCTCTGTATTGGAGACTGCCTCTCCAGATACGAGGATCAAGCTGTGTCAATCCGTCGTGGCTAACTTGCCTGTTATTGCTGCAGGCGGCGGGAGCAAAGCACTTGTAATTCGTTGGACGAGTTGATCTCTGACCGTGCTGAGGTCCTGGAGGTGGATCCAAGTCGGCGGGTATGCCATGACTGTCAGTCTCAGGTAAATGCTGCATAATGCCGCAAGCGCTGGTGTATCTCTGGCACTGCAGATTGGCTATGTTTGGTGGAGGTGCGGAGACGCGTTTGGTAGACGCGTCCGCGCACAGACCATAAACCTCCGGCTACAAACCTTATCGGCTTGTTGCCGGACAGCATAATAAGTCCATGGGACCACGACGAGAAGAAAGAGAATACGCTCTGACCTGCGCGCCCAACGCTCCAAACAACGTGTCATTTTGCTTCATCTAGCCTATGCTGTGAAGCTTGTCGCTGGCCCTTTCTCGATCCGGCAGCGCTGGGGCATAGATCGCAGAATAGCAGCCTCGTGGGATCCACATTCTCCAATGATGGTCGGCGCTATGGGATAGAAGAATCAGTGCAGAATCTGGGCCGGGAGCAGCGAAACGGTGGCCTTCAAACTCAGGACGGTCTGAGAACTCAACGCTCTTCGAGCTCCAAAATCTCTTCCCGTGGAGGCCTGGCCCGTGGTGATCGCGGTTGAGCTTCGCCCAATGCCGGGACCATCTCGAATGGCAGATGTTCATTCAAAGTTCGTTTGGTGTCTTGCATCTCAAAGTTGCGCCTCCTCTCTCACTTCTTCGGCATGCTGTATCCCCGAGTCATGAAATCGCCATTCTTCTGAGGCTTACTTGAGTCTCTCGAAGAGAACAGACTCTTCACGTTTTCATTCTCCATCTTCCGCCTCTTGGCCTGCTCTTGCTCCTGCAGCACTTTCGCTGTGAGGGACGCAGTCGAAGAGTTGTTGATGCCATTTGAAGATTTCTCCTCAGGCTTGCCGTTCGAAACATACTTCTTACTTGTCCCATTAGTCTCCTCCCCATTCTCATCCTTCTTCTTGCGCTTCTTGCCTCCAGCTGCCTTCTTCAGCGAGTGCGAGAGGCCTTTCTCTTGCAGCGTCTTCACACGCAGGGACAGTCTAGCGATATCTGTCTCTGTTGTCGGCAGGATCAGGATGATGTCGTTCGAAGCATACTCGGTATCACATGTCAGGCACTTCTCGCTAGAGACCTCCTTGATTGCGCTGCCAGAGAAAGCATGGCCGCAAGGGACGATGTACGCTGCTTTCGAGCCAGGGCCATGCTTGTCGCCGGTCACTGGGCATTTCCACACTTCGCGCTTGGCCGTGCCGTTCGCCTTCTCTGTCGCCTCCTTGTCGATCTCGAACTTCACCTCTACGATATCCTTCAAGCTCTTGATTGCGCCTTGCGTGATGGCGTCAGCATCCTCCTTGCGCGCGCCTTCCACCAAGTACTCCAAGATGGTCGACTTGTTGTAAAGCTTCCCTGAGGAGTCCGACACTACAGGTTGCGCAAGCGGTTCTCGCGATATGGGATCTGTGGTCCAGTAGTATTCCTGCTGTTCCTGCTGTGACTCCTTGATTTCGCTAGTGGTCGGGTTGCGCGCTGCCTCCTTCACCAACTCCCGTCGCGTCGGAATACTGCCGCCATCGTTACCCATGACGGTGGTATAGGAGACTGTGCGGAGGATGTCAATACTTTGCAGTAGTAGCACATGCGCTGGAGTGTGAAAGTGAACTGTTCTTAGTCATCAATGCCAAGGACCGTGAAGTGAAGGTCGGCCGAGGGCAGTTGTCAGTGGTATCGTACCACAACCATTGGCCCGACAGCCACCTCGGCCCATTCTCTCCGGTTCTTTCTGACTCTGTCTTACCCGCACCTCGAGAAGGACTGTCAGACATGCAAACATGCAGTCAGTGACCGGCGCAACGTTTTCCGAGGCTAACACGGAGACCGGACATCCCTGAAGCATGGAGTGAGCTGGAGCTTCATATTGTCTGCGAACCCATTCACTTCACCTGGCCAAGAAACAGCCCGCGAAAGCTTCCTACCCTTTTCGGAAAGACGACACATGTCACTGCGGCCGCGATCAGACTCCGTCATGGAAAGGCGCCTCGCCAAGAACCTCACTATGGCTGACATAGACCGGCCCAGTATATCCAAGAAACGCCGGCTATCCAGCACTGGGGACATGCAACAAGCCATTGCTCAGCCTGGCTCTATCAAAATCAATGTGACTGGAGCTCATATCATAGATCATGAAGATGAAGAGAACTCGCCGGATCGGTCTCCAACCAGCGATCATGTCCCGGACGAAGACCATCCTTATCAGCATCACAAGCGAGACATCCGGCTTCCAAATCACACGGCCGTGATAAGCCATGTTGCTGCGGACATTGGAGGGTCTCTAGCCAAGATTGTCTACTTCACTCGTGAGAACGAGAATGCCGAATCGGGCGGCAGACTGAGCTTTCTCTCATTCGAGACCGAGAAGATTGAAGACTGTATCGAGTACCTTCGATCATTGCAGGTTAAGCACCAGCAAGCGAATGGTATGGATAGAGCGACTAAGCTTAGCATCATGGCCACCGGAGGAGGCGCCTTCAAATTTTACGATCGCATTCGGGAACGACTTGGAGTGGAAGTGGAGCGAGAGGACGAGATGGAGTGCCTTATCAAAGGTTTGGACTTCTTCATTACACAGATCCCGAATGAGGTCTTTACTTTTGATGATACGAATATGGAAAGCCCGATGGCGTTCCAAGATCCCAAGGAAGATGTCTACCCCTACTTGCTGGTCAACATTGGAAGCGGCGTCTCAATGATCAAAGTGTCTGGACCTTCCGAGTATTCGCGTGTGGGTGGTACTTCTCTTGGAGGCGGAACCTTGTGGGGTCTACTTTCTTTGTTGACCGGAGCACGAAACTTTGACGACATGTTGGATATGGCAGATAAAGGCGACAACAGCGCAGTGGACTTGTTGGTAGGAGACATTTACGGCGAAGGAATGGGTTACGAGAAGATTGGTCTAAGTGAGAGGACCATTGCCAGCAGTTTTGGCAAAGTACTCAAAAGAAAACGAGAGGCCGAAAGATTGGCCGAGGATGGTAATGGATGCAGTAATGACGGTCTGACACGGTCGAAATTCACGTCGCAGAGTATCGACCTGGATGAGAGTGCTGGAAGTGGTCTCGTTGGAGACGGGCGGATGTTCAAGCCGGAAGACATTTCACGGAGCTTGCTCTACGCCATCAGGTGAGCCGGACAACCAGCTCAATCTTAGTCCTTACTGACCAGGCAACAGTAACAACATCGGACAGATTGCCTCCTTGCAGTCTGAGAGGCACGACCTCAAGCGGATATACTTCGGAGGCTCCTTTATCAGAGGACATCAGCAAACTATTCACACGCTGTCTTTTGCCATCAAATTCTGGAGCAAAGGGACAAAGCAAGCCTTCTTTTTGCGACACGAAGGTTACCTCGGCGCCGTTGGGGCTTTCGTCAAGCGCAAGCCGGCGGATTGGGGCCGGGGCAGAGGTAGAAGCGTCGAACCAAATGATTAAAGCAACATCTTGTCAGCAAGCAACTTGAACTCTCTCTTGACTGAGGGACAGAACTCCCCAACAAGAAGGCTCTACCAGTCGCACGTCGTCTTGAACCAGGGTCAGCTAGAAGGAACCTGGTTGCTACCTGTCAAAGTGCAAAGCAACCTGGAAATTGATGGTCAGAGCGCACTCCGGGGCGGGGTTATCGCTCCCTCCCCCTTCCCCTGCGACCCCAGATCTCTCTCTCCTCCTCTCACCCACATCGCCCTCTCTCCCCTCCAACTGTGACGGCCTCCAACGCCTTCAATTTCCAACATGCCGACGGATATTGCGAGCATTAAAGACCTGCTCTCTGAGCTTGGTCTAAGGGCTCCCTTCACACAGAAGAAAGCCGACTGGCAACTTAGACCACTCGTCGCAGAGGTCTACAACAATGATATGCAAGAGCTTTGCCGATTGCACTCCACCAAAAGCAACGACGCCATCGCGGCTTGTCCAGACATCAGAGGCGCCGCGTTCCGCATCTTCCGCAGGTGCGGACCTGACATTTGGAGCGGCGACCGTAATCGGCCATGGCTTTTCAACCCAGGCCAAGGCTCTGCAGAAGTCCCATACGCCCGCGATCTCTATTACGATGATGGCGAGCATCAGAAGTTGTACGTCTATTCCCAACACAGCCATAAGCAATCTCTCCTGCGCGATCGCTTCGACTACACGATTGCTCTGTGCTTCGTCCCGTGCTAACTGCTGTAGTCTCAAGGAGAAGTTCTACGCGCTCGTCGTCGCCAAGATACAGCGACACCGCAAGAAGTATGGCCGCGCCTCCACAGCCGCCCGTGACAGCTCTTCAGATCCAAGCTGGACGCCAGCGCCTCCTGGTAGCAGGCCCAACCCTTCACCCCATGCTCCCGATGCGAAATGCTTCACTGCTACTCCCGCCGATCATATGAACGCTGCTCTGCTGGAGAAGCATGGCGTTTGGCTTGGCGACTACGACGAAGAGAGACAAGCCATTAATGGCCTATCATTCGACGAGGTCACCAAGAATTACTTCGAGAATACTTCGGGCGGCCAAGAATGCGCCAAAGCCGAGCCCTATGCTTTCGACGAGAAGAAGGCCGTCTATAGGGATGTACAATGCGCTGCTTGCAGGATGAACCACGGACATGAGTCTGCGAGGCTCAAGATTCAGTGTGTCACCTTTGACTGGGAAGAGAAGGACACAGATACCCAGATGGTGAAGAATGTGAGTCCCCGGGCGCCGTTCAGCCGTCAGCCCATGCGCCATGCTAACGATGTTCAGATCTGGCTGTTCCAGTGCAGCTTGCGAGGCAGAGAGGTCTTTGCCATCCTCAAGGAGTTACCCGAACGGGATTGGAAACGCCTGGGCTCCGACACTCCTCTCTGGTCGTTCTGGAAGATCAATGGAGGGTACACAACCAACTGGTACCTCGCGGCACCGACCGATGAAGCAACTGGGCCGATCCTACAAAGCGATGTCGTACAACATGGTCCAGATAAGGGCAAGCGCAAAAGGGAGGACACCCCAGTGGTTGCTGGGCCCTCGTCGACCAAAAGAGCGAGAAATCAACAGGCTGCTGATAACCACGAGACCCAATCGGCCTTCACGGCCATCAATGGGAATTCGAACAGTCAGAGTCCGCCAAGAAATGATCACCAACCTCCTCGGCCAAAGGAGAGTGCGAGCAACGCAGGTCACAACACTCGTCAAAGAGAGCCTTCATACGACAGCTACTACGAGATGACACCTCGCCCTTCACTCCTCCAGAATCCATACAGTGCCAACGAGCGCACCTCCGAGACTCCCGATGCCATCCCCGCACGAGGAGGCTTTCGCATCTTCGGTAGGCCTGTGGAACTCAGACAGTCTGTTCTCACAGCAGCAGGCGATCAAGAGCAGGATCACCCAGTTGAACAGGGCTCTCATCCCGAACCGGAACCAAAATCCGTCTTTGCTCCCGCTTCTGCGATCGACACCCATGCTGCCAGCCCCGAACTTGGGTCGTTCAGAGCTGGTGAGCCGGTCGAGAACGGCGCTCCACGGGTTCCATCAGCCACAGCGGGCAGCATGGAGCCACCTGCCTTCACAGTCCGCTTCAGAGCTTGGCTCACTGTTCCTAATGAACCCGGCCGTAACGTCGTCATGCTGGATGACTCGATGACGGTGCACGAAGCCTGGAGCAGAATCGATCAGAAACTCCGTCGTAAGCTCAAGAATCGGTCACTGCTGGCCATCACTATGCGCTTCTCCCAGTCAGATGAGGAGCCCATTGACCTCGAGGTGGATGACGAGGACGCTTGGGAGACTGTTTTGGAGATGGTTAAAGGAGCTGAGAAGGCGGAGATGATTGGAGAGGTCGTGGTTCAGTAAGCCCTCGCAGAGAGGTACGGTTGATTGGTCGTATGAATATTTTGGAATGTCTTCTCCATCAAAAGTTCAGTCCTTGTGCTGTTCGCTTCTCGATTGGCATCTTTAGAGAATATCGACCATGAGAGGGCAATAAGTCTTGGCTCCCCTCCCCTCACTCCCCTCCGCCTCACCCCACCTCAACCTCAATAACAAGCTCCCTCACCTCCTCATCCCCCCTTCTCCTCAACTTCCGCATCATCTGCCTCAAGCCTCCCCTCCCGCGCTTGTTATCCCTCGGAATCCAACAGTCCAAACCCCGCCCTCCCTCAACGCTCGGACCACCCGTCTCCTCTTTCACTTTCACAGCCACGATTCTCTCATCCAGGTCGAGAGGCTTCTCAGCCTCGATGAGCTGAAATAGGTGCTCGACTGTGGGGCATTCTTCCATCGTGAGATAGCGAGGGGTATCGGAATATGTACCGAACTCGAGACGGATTTCGACGTGATCGAAGGGATCGATATCGCTGTCGAGGGGCTCCGTGTCGGGCTCCGTCTCGCCTTTTACTGATATGCTTGACGAAGCTCGTGGGTCAGGGGTCGAATGAGGATCGCTGGATGTGAGATCCGGAGCAGGGGTTGGTGGAGGCATACTTGGGGGTGCTCCTGAAGCAGAGGTTGGTGGAGGGACACTTGGCGGCAGGCTTGCGCTATGAAGGTTGGAGGTCGGACTATCGTAGCTTTGCGATGCGTGTGGATCCATGTTTGTCTGGCCACGAGCTACATTGCGTGAGGGCAGTGACGATGCGGGCTCTGGAGATGCTGGCGTCTGCATGTCTCTGGGGATCTCATACGGCGTGAGATCCGGGGGCTTCGAAGTAGTTGCATCCTGGACCGAAGTAGCAAGTAGCGCCTCGTCATTTGGAGTAGGTCTGCTTTGTCGTGGAGACATTTGATGATCCTGGTGGATGAAACCAAGCTCATCTTGATCCGGCACGGGCTCAGATAGCGCAGCCTGGGCTAGAGTCTTGGCCAATGGTTGAATGAGCGTGGTAGCTGCTATATCAGGAGCAGGAGCAGGAGCAGGAGCAGCGCTATTTGCAGTTCCACCGAGAGGGTTTTCTGTTCGTGGAACGTGGGACCCATCGTCACTTAAAAGTGCATCCAGAAGGTCTTCTCTTTCCTGGTGAAGTTGCTGTTCCTCGCTCTGCAGTTTCTGCTTGATGTTGGCAATAATTTGAGCCGAGTCTCGACGGAGGCGCTTTGCAGGTCTCACATGATCCTGTGGATGCTGCTGAACCAGAAATTCTTCATTGTCACGCACTGGACGTTTGCCCTTGCCGATGTATGTAGGGGATGCTCGCCGTTGCTCATCCTCGTCTTGAATCGATGGTGCAACAATGCCGCATGCGGGCGGGAACATGGTTGTGGAAGAGGTCGCAGACAGATCGGCAGTAGGAGCTTTATTTGATGTTTCCAAGTCCGTTGTAGATTGCACTTTATCCGCCAGTCCTGAAGTAGTCACCGGAAGTATCACGACGCGAGAGTTCTGTTCTGATGGCTGCTCCAGTGAGCTCTCACCTGCAGGGTCCATGGTAAGTGAAGCTGAGCTTGGCGACGAAAGCTCATCTGATTTGCGCGAGACGGAGGCATCGAGATCCTCGTCGGAATCGAGAGGTTCTTCATCGTCTGCGCTACTATCGACAAGACCGGACTGAGCTCTAGCACTTGATGCGTTCCTCGTGCCAAGATGAACGAATGAGCTTAAGTTTCCAAAGTTTCTCAGGCGTGGTCGAAAGCGACGCTGACGAGCCATGTCGATGTCCTCTGAATCCGACTCGGATTGGCGCTGAGTTGTTGAAGTCTTCTTGCTTGAGAAACTTATTGAGCTCGAGGTCGAGCTTTCGTCATCAGAGTCTTGTCTGCTGTCGACCGGGACACTCGGGGCGCTTTTGCGAGCCACCATCCCGTGGTCAACGGCCCTTTTTCGATTGCGACACTTATGTCTCACCCATTCGCGGAATAGCTTACGGAGCCTGTCATGACGTTAGATTAAGCTTCACTGCTGATATAATTACTACTTGACTGACTGTTTCCTGTCCGCCTCGACGTGATAGTAGAGATCGCGAGAATACAGTCCGTCCGTGTTCGATGTAGCAGCATTTACGAGCCACGAAGACCTATCGGTTGTGACATCTGGCCAAATGCGTGGTCCGACTTCGTGGAAGGCGCGATCGAGCGCACTGCGCAGTTTCTTTGATGTTTTGATCCTGTGCAGTGATAGCTCAGAGTATTCATCGATGATGGGCTCCAAGGTCTGATGTAGCTGTCGAATTCGCTCTAGATGTCGTCCGCACTGGATAACACGATCAATGCTAAAACCAAGTGCTCGCTCAAGATCAGGATGTGATAACTTCACCATGTTGTCATCACACTTCAAGCGTGAAGCTGAAGGGTGAGGTGCTCAGAGTATCGGATCTGAGGCTACAAAAGACAACGACTTCCATGCTTGAGCGAGGGTTCAGCGTTTGATGCCACGGCTCAAGCCTGAAAGCATGCGGCCCGCCGCAGCTCTGCAAAACGACGAAATAGGCGCTGCTGCGGGCGATCAGAGCTCTCCGACATCAAAAATTAGATGCGATATGCCTAATTTTGCGTTGAAGTTCTTTTCATTGCGCATCGTCTGGTCCTCTCATTATGTTCCTCCGAGATCTGGTGCGTGGAGAGAGATAGAAGTTCCGGCTCACCGTCGGGGTTATCCGTTACACGACAGACATCAACAACCGGAAGCTTGCATATATGGCTTTTTCGGACCTTGCAGAAGTACGTACGTTTGGCACAATCGCAACTTGACTCGTCAGAAAGCAATCTTGCAGCTGCTAAACAGCTCTGATCCTTGCCTCGACCAGATTTGTGGTGCTCACCAGGCGTTGAAGGTCGGACCGCGGACGGGTAATTCAACATGCAGGGCAATCTTTAGTATGTGGGATGTTTTGCGGGCAAACGTGATTCCTTGAAGCGACTCTGGCGGACATAGCGCTGCTGGTCGATGGTCTTCGGCAGCTGTTTCCCATGAGACTGCTCCTTTGCATTGGGATTATTTCCTTCCGGCGCTCTTATACTGGTCTCACAGAGCAGCACTCGGCAGATCATGCGGCCCAGTATTCAGAACCTACAACGAGCCTTGGGTATCGACTGGAAGCAGCGTGGCCATTTTGGCTATGCCAAGGGAACACCTCTTCCACAACTCCAGCATAGCATTTGGAACATTGAGAAACTCTTCGCCCATTTTCGCGGCTCCGGTGAAGTACATGGCAACCCAGACCTGATGATGAGCATCGACTCGGCGTTTCATGAGCTTGGCCCCTCCCTCTGGCCAGAACCGACCGTTGACCGCTCCAAGTGGTTAGTGAAAGCCGACGAGTGTAGCTTTGGTGAACTGTATCCGCGCGATCTCTACTACGGAGTTGAGGAGGATCGTCAGACGTGAGTCTGGAGCCGAGGCGAGTATGTCGTTGATACTGATTAGAAGCTAGCTTGCATGAGGGCTTTCGAGCCATGATCACGGAGAAGCTCATTGGCGGCCTGAAGAGGGCGCGCAGAAAGAAACGAGTAGTGTCAATTACCAAAGCGATGCAGTCACATGCAGAGGCAGCATCTGCAAGTCGACTAACACCGGAGACCAATGGCGTGGACGAGGTCCTTGATCTCACTGGTGATGATGTCGGTGTCGACGTTGAAGGTCTCGATGATCGAAATGGTGCGTTCTGCACTGGCCCTCCTGCGAATGTACGGAATCAGCAGTACATTAAGCAAGAACCTCTCGACTCGACGCCAGATGCTCCAGAAGCTGAGATTTTCCATCGCGAGCGTCTCTTGAAGGGGTTGGACAACATCCTCGCTGCCACGATGTTGAACATCAAATACACCACCGACCGCTCCGTGGATTATGAGTTGTCGATGGAAGCATGCTATACAGCATCCCGACTCTTTCATAAGGTAGAGGCCAGCCTTCCAGAGGGACTTTTGCAAGGAGGGACAGCGATCAAGACCTTGATCGTATCTCGGGAGGGTTCATCGGCAATCACGCTGCTGGAGGAGGACGACAGCGACACTCATCTTGAGATGATCAGAATGCTGGTGACGAACGCAATCCGAAAGGTGAAGGCCGGTCGTGTGGTGTTAACGCCGACCGCCAAGACATAGCTCCGTAATCCAGGATGCAGCTGAGGTGCTGCAGGAAACCTTGTTGCAGGCCGCGTCTGCACTTCGATTCTCTGGCCAATTCCCATAGTGATTTGCATCCAGGAAGAGATGTCATCCAGCTTCTCCAGATTCCCCACTGCCAAAATGCACACCCAAGTCGCAGTCCCGGACAAACCATGGAACTACGCAATCCTCGGCCCTCCAGTCCAGACCGCGAAGGATTCAGAATTCCCCAAACACATCACCTCCGATCAACTCTTATCCAAATTCCGAGATGCCACCCAAAGTCGTGAGACTCGGATAGAGGCTTGGCTGGAGAACATGTCCCTCCTCGTAATGGAACATCATCTCGGCTCCACCTCAAACGAACTCCTCGATGAAGCCTCCTTCGCTTTCCTGCGGAAAAACCTCTCTCCAGACTTCGAATGGTCGACGGGCTGCTATAACTGCATAGATCCAGCGAATGATCTGGAGACACACTTGCAGAATGTCCAGAAGTTCAAAAGGAGGAATCCAAATTTGAGATTGGTGGCGTTCAACTTCAGCACAAATCTCAATGATTTTGAAGGCCGTGCTGTGGTGTCTTGTTCGACTCGAGGGACGGGTGGCGGGAGTGCGGCCTCTCATCGAGAGAATTCGGATCGGCTGTATTGGAGGCGAGAAGCTGATGGTACGCGGTGGCAATGCTATAAGCACACTTCGATGCGTGGAGGTCCGACAATTTGGCCTTGAGTCCAGCTCCAGCAACCCCAGGTCATGTAGTATCAATACGGCAAATGCCCCGGCCCCCTCAAACTATTCAACTCATACCCCATCCAATTCCCATCCCTCTGCCTCTTCCAATGCACCTTATTAATACTCTCCCTAACCTTATCACTCTCAAACAACCCCCCCACCTTCGTACTCGTAAATACAATCGCCCTCCCCATCCTCTCATCCAAATTACATGTCATATTATAAACTTCAATCCGATAATCCGGATTCTGCTCTAAAAACCTCCTAAAATTCACGACGTGCTCCTCGAGAGATGAAGCGAGAAGATTATTCTCAGGAAACCCGGCACTAACGCGGAAATTGGGAGTGCAGAATGTGCGGATGACTTTTTCGTAGTAGGGGTGTGGCATCCAGTTGGGTAGTTCCAAAATCCTTTTCGTCATGGTTTGGAGGTATTCCACGAGAGGTGTCTTGGTTACATCGAGGAAAAAGGGTTCCTCGGAATTGAGAGATTCTCCTAGTCTGTCGGATACCCATGATGGAAGCCATATACCAGCGCCGAGGGAGTAAGTTTGAGGTCCGGAGGGTTGAGGCGTGGATCCTATTGAGGATGGGGCTGTTGATACTTCGGTCTTGGAAGATGTTGTGTAGTCGGACTGGCAGTCGTCTGAAGCACGCCGAGAAGACATGGCGCTGGGTGTGTAAGTCGGTCCAGATCGCAGGGTCTGTATTGCGTTCATGAGGCGGGAAGAAGCAAGCTATGCGTGTGTATAGGTGGCATCTGGAGCCTTCTACGGCGACATTCCTCGCGGGTCAGCGCCTCGACCGCTGACGTGAAGCATCCCATCAGCTGCTTGGTCCCCCATTTGCTTGATGAGGGTAAGATCTGCACCTTGCGTCTGGATCCGTTCGAGCCGTCCCTTCCGCTGCATCCGCCCATAATATTGTACAAAAAGAGCAATGAATTCGGTGTTGTCCTGTTGGAAGTAAGGCGAAATACACTGTAGGGCGTAGAACCAATGCATATGTCCCTAAGGGAGAGAGTTTCGATGAATAGAACAAAGGCGGTTTAATAAGCGCCTCAAGATCCATCACTGCGCAGTATTACAATATGTTGAGTGTGAAGCAGAGGTAGGTTTGTTTCAGACCCAGACGACAGAATGCTGGTTGTACACTCATATCAGGATTATGTCCTCGATCTCGACACCCCTCTGCTCCAATGCTTTTGCCGTAGATATTGAATCTGCATGGTCCACATGAAGAATACGATGGTCTGCATGCTGAGGCAATGTTGATATAGGTCGAAACTCCCCGATGTCCATATGTGCTACGGAACTTCTGACCTTTGCTGGGTCTATCGGACTCGATGCTTTCCGTTTGCGTTTCATCAATACTCGAGGGAGTCTGGGGTCGTGTTTTTGGCATTCCTGGGTTTCACGATGTCTATAGCACTCAATATAGCCCAACTCTTCACCATCACGAGACCATTCGAGTTTCTCCACAGGCTCGTACTGGACTGGTAATGGCCCAACTAATGCCTCGCCATGCATGATTCCATCGTAATAGGCTTCGCCAACGACGCTGTAATGTAGTGCATCAGAGCGAAGGATCATGGGACTGTTGCAGCCGAGGAGGACCCAGATGACATCTCCTTCGCGCATGGACGCCGGGCCAAGGCCAATACCACCGTTCGTCCCCTTGAACAGCGAACGCCCAAGCCAACTCTGAGTTAGTGGTAGCCAAATACGCTGAAAGTCAGATGTTGTCAAAGTGGGCTCGTCAAGCCTGAATAATTCGCGAAGGAGGCGCTCGCACTCATTGTGAGTTGGTAAGTCGGTTCTCGTTGGGATGTACGATCCAGCGAAGCGGGAGTTCCAGAGCACTTTTGAGAGTGTAGTGATGTGAGGTTCCAAGGAGGAGGAGTCGCTGACCTCATATAGCTGACACAGATCATCTACGAGCTTTGCAGCCTCATTGTCCATCCTAAGTTCCAAGTTGTGGTCTTCTCCGCACGCTATGACGCGCGCTACCGTACTGATTCCGATCCCTTTCACCTGAAGTCCACGCTTGCGCGACAAAGTTGCTGTTGTAGGAGCGCGAGAAGACGCTGAACCTCTTTGAATGCCATGCTTAAGGGATGGCGATGACCAATCTGGGACCCAAGAGGGTAGCCTTGGTATGTTCGTTAGATCGCATCCACTAGCATGTGACAGAAAATTGAGCCCAACGGTTGGCGCCAAAATTTTTGTCACAGCTTCAACATAGACAGTCTTTGGTGGTTTGGTTGTAATTGGCGAATGGCTTGGTTTCACGTAAGTGTTTTCTGCGCTCCAAGTGGAAGACGTGAGCCGCGTATACTCGGTCTCGTGGGTCAGAGCACTCACAATCCCGCATAGCGTGCAAGTGGGAAAGGTATCCAGTCCTCATATCTCCTGTGAGGTCCAGCAAGTGCTCCAACTTCGGTTTGAGCTCGTGGTGATGTGATGACAGGGTCGTGGTTGACAAATAGCGCACGGCATTGCCAAAATCTTGCCATTGAATCTCTCTTTCGCCGCATTTCAATAGGCTCGAATGATTTAGTCGAATCTCCTGCCTGATCCATACTCGTCGAAACCATGGACGAGAGAACAGGTCTACTGCAGCCTGCAGCTCATCTGATGAGACGGAAGTTGTTTCGCCAACACTTGCTGGCGAGCCAGATTGCTCGTCTTTCTCAATCTTCGCAATGAGCGATAGCGCTAGCTCGCTATTCTCAGACTCTGGTCCTATCCAGGCGGTGACCCTGTGTGCTATCCTGTAGATACGATGCATCTGACTGACTTGACGGTTTCGCTCCTTGAGATCAGCCTGATTGATGCAGACCGCATCGATCCAGAGCACTCGAGTTGTGTCCGCATGGCGAAGGGAGTGTAGAGCTTCATAGCAGTTGCTGGTGACACTGAGTAGCGCACAGAAAACATGATCGTCCTCATTCTTGCTCTGTAGAAACAGTGGCTCCCTCACGATCTCGATGTTGCGGCGCTTTTCAGTGTTGCCCCAGGTATATGAGATAGCTTCCCAGACACCCGAGTAATTCGAATCAAGATCCGGGTTCTGAGGGAGTGAGAGTACTTCCAAGAAGATGCGAATTGGGTCTGCCGCATTTCCTGGTAGTAGGTGCGCAACGCGAATTTGCAATTTCGTGTCATCGAGACGTTGGTACGTGCAGTTCCGCCTCAGGGATCGCGGCATCTCCAGTATTGTTGCCCTCAGAATTGGCCTAGTCAAGCAAGCCAAATCTCTCGTCAGTTTGATATTGCTCGCACGCTCTCGTAGTGCGTTCTGCTTTGAAATAGACAGGCGGGTCAGCTGATGGGTCCTACGACGCATTCGTCAGAAAGCACAGCGTTGTTACCTCAACCGCATGGCCCCCCTGCAAGCCTGCCCAAAGGTGCTGTAAGCAGCGTTGATAAGATATTTTGATGGGAAGGGGCTTCAGACAATTCTTTTCATACCGGTGCATGATCTACGTAGCCTTATCGGCCATGCCCACATACATACCCATGTCCATGCTCATCGAGACACATGCAATCCGTCAAGCCGTGTCAGCGATGTCAACTCCCTTAGAAAACAAACGCCAATATGCAGGACATCGCGCATTACCTTACTGCGCTCTGATCGCATTGCCCAAAGCACCACCTGTGAAACCAGAACCACCACCTCTTCGTGGAGCGCCTGCACCTCCTCGGCCGCCACGAGCACCTCCGCGACCGCCACGGCCACCGCGTTGGGCACCTTGTCGATCGAAGGCATTCGCAGTACCCTGTGTCCTCTGCTCGAGTACTCTCTCATTTGATTCGATGAGGTTCTGCGCTTTGTCGGAAAGTGTGAGGGCCAAGCTCTGGAGTCTGCTAAGCTCGACACCCTTGCGGAAGATGATCGCGCTGTTAACTTGGTCAAGTGCCGCTGCGAGGTCCTCGTGATGAATCATCTTGGAGACGATAGCAGCGACCTTGCGTGCCTCAAGATCGAACATGCCGGCCAGAGTTTCAATAGAAAGCGTGTCGTAGAATGGCGCGTATGTGAAGAGATATGTTCGGAGACCTTCCTCTTGGATCTGTACCTCGAGCATCTTCTTGATCTCCTCACTCTTAGGGAGGAGATCCCAGATCTTGATAGTTGTGATGAACTCAGCAGCCTTCTTCCACTCACCAGCGGCAAGCGCCTTTGATGCTTGCATGACGTGGTCACGGGTGTTCTCTGGAGGTCCGGTGAAGATCTGGCGCTCGTGATATTCGAGCATGCGGCGGTACGACTTGGAGATTACTCGCTTCTTGAGGTCGGGCGAGCTACCAGATTGTGCCAGAGTGGGAATTTCGAGGAGCATAGAGCAAGTCAGGTACACGCACTCGAGCAGCTCCAAGTTGATGTGCATGTGGAATGGAAGCTGTCGTTGCCTCTCCAAGCGCTCTTGCTCAGGGGTGATTTGAGAGTAGCGCTGCATCTGCAAGCCTTGCGCGAGCAGCTCCTTCTGTCTCTGGCTGCCACAGATGTCTTGAAGCGCGGTCTGGCATTCGTAAACGAGGCCAGCGCGGAAAGCGCAGAGTCCGACCTGTGTGAGTGTCCGGTTGTAAAGAATCTGGGTGTTGACATCGAAGCTGCCGATGGTTTCCTGCAAGTGGGACATGAGCATCATATCTCTGGCCCGGTAGTAGTGATCATGCAGGGCAAGGAAGTAGATCTGGCAAAGCATGGCCCGACCCTTAATGATGCCCTCTGCGTTCTTGAAAAGGTAACCTGCAAGAGTCTCGACCAGGATTGTGATCTCGCTGGATTGGGCGCGTGGGGTGATGGTAGACTCGAGCTTCTCGGAGACGTCCTTCCATGAGTTCTTCTCCAAGATGCTGACGACTTGCGAAGGCTTGAAGTAGACGTGCTCGAGGCGGCGCATGACTACGCGGTTGACGGTGTCCTGCGAAGCGTCCAGCTTTGGCTCGGCCTTTATTCTCTCAGCGTAGATTTGGGCGCGGACAATGTTAGTGTACAGTACGCCCTCATCGATGAGTCGCTCGACGTATTCGGAAGTGTGTGGGTCGACGTGTTGCAAGACTCGAGTGAGCTCGTCGTCCAGGCGCTCAACGAAAGAGATCACGCTGCCAGGAATCTTGAACAGCTGGCCAGGCTCAATTGTGGGCTGCTTCTCGTCATCTTCCCACTCTTCGGCGTTCTCGATGACCACAATGTTGCGGTTGGCTTCAAGAATACCAAGCAAACGGCCAATCTCCTGTGCAGCCAGCTTCCACTGCTCCTGGGCCATCTGAGAACCAGTCCCAGAAGTCAAGTCGAAACGGGTAGCAATAAGCGTCAGGAGCACACGAATACGCTGGTAGTCGCTCTGAGAGACATCGAAAAGCTTCTCCATGATGCGGATCTGCTCCAGTCTGTCGGTGTTCTTTCGGCCTCGAGATTCAACAATAGAGCGCAGGTGCTTGAGAATGCTCTCTGGGGTGTAGACCATCGCCTTTCCGCCAGCGCCAACCATGGTGAAGCCATCGTCGCCTGCCTCGATTTGGTCCTCGTTGGACAAAAGAGCAGCCTTTGGCTTCTTAGTCTTGGGCGCTGGGGTATCCTCTACGACATCCTCTTTCATAAATGCTTCTGGGTCTTTCCGGTACTCCTCCAACTCAGTGGCGTAGTCCTTGTTGCTCTTTCGGACCTTTTGCCTCAAGGCGTTCAGAGACTTCTGCACGATCGGGTTCATCTTCTTCGGTGTGACCTTCTGCTTCTCAAAAGCTTCCTGCACCTGTGTCTCGAGCTCGGCAATCGTCTTGACGTACATCTTGGGGGCCTTGCCGTCCAGATCACGGATGAGAGTGGGCAATTGTCGGTTCATCTTATCGAAGTTCTCGTTGATCGTGTTCCAGTCGCTGATCTTCTCGGCATTCTCAATCAACCGGATGGTGCCCTCCAGCTCATCGAAGCGCTTGTCCTTTGCGGACTTGACGATGGTGACTTTCTCTTCATCGCTCTCTTCGGACTCGTCTGATGCCTCGCGCAAGAAACGTGAGGCACCAGTCTTGCCACCCTCCTCATCGCTGCTGGAGTCATCATCGCTGCCCTCCTCGTCGTCGCTCTCCTCCTCAGAGTCTTCCTGCTCTTCAGACTCCTCTCCAGAGTACAGCTCCTCCTCGTCGGAGCTGGATTCGCTCGAGCTGTCGTCGCCGTGGAAGAATCGGGAACCCATGGTGCGCGGTGATTATGGACGCGGCAGGACTCGATGGGCGGCTCGTGCCTTATGTAGCGGTCTGCGTGTGCGTGTGAGGTGGTGGTTGAGTCACAAGCGCGACGCTGGGCAAAATCAAGTCTGTCGTCGCGGGTCGCACTTTCCACCTGGAATTGTTCTTGGTCTTGGCGTGTGGGGCAAGCAGCCTCAGGCACCCAGCAAAGCCACAGCGCGAGTCAGAGTTGAGAGGCCGCTTTGTCCATTCACAAGCGGGTATTGTACTGCAGTCACAACGCATGAGTGGTCATTTGAATATGAAGAATGTTGATACTAATCGTCCTGTTTGGCCGCATGCAATGACTCTATCAATTCTGAGTCTTCGGCTCACGAATCATCCACACCCTCTTCGCCGCCTGCTCATCGTACGACTCAGTCCACCCAAAGTCTCTCATGTCTGCCTTGATCGTCTTCGCTTCATGGAAACCAAACTTTTTGTACAGCGCCAGTCCAGTCGGCGTTGACTCTAGACCAAGCATCACCCCTCGCTTGTCTGCTTCATCGACTGACCAAGCCAGCAGCTTGGAACCTATGCCTTTGCCTTGCACGGCTGGATTGACTGTCAAGATGTCCACAACTAGATGATTCGATTAGCTCTGATAATGATAGACAGGCTCAGCAGTGCGCACCAATGTGTGGCCTGTCACCGAAGGTATCCTTCTTCAAGTAGTGACTGTTGATGGTGTAGTACCGGCGCAAGATCCAATTGCCACCTTTTGGCCAGTCCGCAGGAGCTGCCTCGTCAGGGCTGATCGGTTCTTTCTGAGCGTTCTTTGCTGCACTGAGTGCGAAAGTGACCTCGCTCATTCCCACAATCTTGCCGGTTTCGTGGTCGATCGCCTTCAAAATGTGGCTATCCGGATCGCTGAATCCTTCGCGCATCCTCGCTTCATAATAAGCGTACAAGTCGTCTGTGTAGCCATTGGGCCATTGTATTGGTATTCGAGGATGCGACTTGAAAGCGTCCAACTCCAAGCGGACAAGAATAGGAATGTCGGCCTCAGCCGCGGCGTCAATGATGATTCCCATCCTTGTTCCTTCGATGCATTGAAACCAGCGAAGCGACGCCAAACGGCAATTTTGGAGCTCTTATGTGACAGAAGTATCTGTCATTGAGTCCAAAGCTGTTGACTCACGAGCAATGTCGCCCCAAGAGATGCAATGTGTTGCACCTTCCCGAACGAGACGCCGACCAGAACCAGAAATGACCATTGGTGCTTAGTCAGTGCACGCCTTTCAAAGATTTGCAATGCCGATATCTGCGGCGACCAAATTCGACCACAATGCTAATGTCCATGTCATCCAAAGTAGGATGAAAGGAACCTCAAGATGGCTCGTCTACGCCGTGGTCTTCGCGCGACTCATCTGCATCCTCTGATGGAGCTTCGCTTTCTGCATCCGCATAGATCTCAGGCAATTCCGCTCGAAGATCTTCCATGCCCTCTTCCGACAATGACTCGCCAATCCGTTGAATAATGCTGCCTTCAACATACGGCAGCTCGGCAAGTCTGCGAATGGACCACGCGGCCATATCGCGAGGCGTAGACTCAGTATCCTCGTGTTGCAGTCCTGTCTGGTCTTGCCTAGGTGCTGTGCGCAGAGAGTCCAGCGACGCTTCTTGTCCACGCTCTCTGACTTCTCGAAGCGCCTTGCGTAGTATGATCAGGATCGTATATGTATTTGGCACGAATGCTCCATATGCGACTCGCTCATCTTTTCTAGGCATTCCAGGTTGGTGGACTACGATCCGCTGGCGGTCAGTCCTCTGCAAGATGCTTGACTGATATTCCTGTCTTGAGACCTTCTTGGATGCATTGTCGGTGACCCGGAAAGAATCGAGGTACTCATTACGAACTGCCTTGGGCCAGACAACATCGAGTAGTCGACGACCGGCAGCACTTCCGTAGGTAGCGACTACTCCTCTCAAGATAAGATTGAAAGATCGTGAGGAGATCCTGAAATCATGATGGCGGCGAACGAGATGCAACTCTTTGCAGAAAGCAGCCCATTCGGCATTGACGGCAGACAAGACCGTGAGAATTGTTTGAGTGCGAACGACTCTGCTTTCGGAGGTCCTCTGCCCCTTGCTGGCCCTCGTACCGTCGTACCGCAACTGAACCATGTCAGAGAATAGCTTTTGTGCAGCCTTCAGAGGCACTGATTTACGAGGATCTTCAACAGAGGCTAACTGTAGCATCTGGCGAACGACATTTGCAAGATTCTCGGGGGCCCACTCGCTGCGGTTGCTAGCCAAATGTTCCAGAACTGGGGTTGCTGCGTCAAATCGCTCCCGGTTCACCTGGCTATCGAACACAGCCCTTAGCGAGTTCCCGGAGAGTCGCACGTCCTCGAATTTGGAGAGAAGCTCTTTGCTGTTACTCTCGGCGGCAAAGCGGATGACGGCTGGCTGAATGTGAGGGTTGCGATATAGCCTTTCTGGTATGATGGGGTCATCAATGTCTTTCTTCAGAAGCAGCCATCGGCCAAAGTCAAACGCCTTGGCATCCGTGACCAGATCCAAGAATGGTCCGAGAACTGTCGGAGGTATTTGCACATCGAAGGCCGGATAGTCGATACCGGTGTCATTGCTGGTGAAAAGATCTCGTTTCGCCAAAGTGGAGAAGAGCGACTTGCCGTCGGTGTTGCGCCGGTTATAGAATGCTGCAACGGAGTTACTCTTGTCCATATCTGCACGTTTGACGATGAGCTCAAACACTTCCAGTGCGCCCTCGAAGCTGCCAGCAACAATCTGGCCATAAAGAGCTCTGTGCAAAAGCCCTTGCATAGCCATGCCACCATCGAGCACGTAATTTGGAAGCTCCCTCGTGTTGTCATCGGCCAAGCTCTGGCCAAATCCGGATGACAGAGAGACCATACGACGAAGTAGACCGCTGTCGTTCTCCGTGCTCACGGCTTGGGAGTCAAGTAGGCGGAGGATCAAAGCGTCCCATGTACCAAAGCTTAGACTCTGCCGATTCACGAACAGAAACATTTTGAGTCTGTGCATAGTGCGGACCAGCTTCTGGACGGAGATGCCAACGCTGCCTGCCCCAACGTTCACACTGCACGCAAGCGCGTCGACATACGCATTGACGACCTCGCCGCTAACTGTCCTTTTCACAGACTCAGTGGCTCCTTCGGGCTCGTCCATTGTGGACGCTTGTCTGGTCTTAAAAATATATTCCCAAGATTTCCAGTCCCTTGGCTCCGAGCCGAAATTGGAGGGTAGCCCTTTCTCGTACTGTTTCCACGAAAGAGGTCGCCAAGCCTGCTTTCCGTTGCCAGCCCGTTCAAGTGAGGCCAGAACCTCACTTCCCTCGTAGATCCAGCCTCCGTGTAGACAGGACCACAAGATCAACTCCAACCAAACTTCGGGTTTCAATCCAGCAACATGAACGCGGTAGACAGTCCCTGGAATCTCGGGTCGAAAAGCACCGTGCTCGCTGCCCAGTGCTCTGGACTCCTCTATAATCAGCTTCTCGTGGGCTCGCCATGCTGCATCTGACAAAGAAGTCATGATGCGAGAAGACAGGAAGGGCAGCAGAGGAGGCTGTCGAACAGCGGTCTTATCCGAATGACCTTCGCTTTGATAGATCGCCATTGGCATGACCTCTCTGTGGTGCAGATACGCGATTATTTCCAACACTTCGGGCTGAATGTCCCCACTGCCCTCCGCACAGCTTCGGGTCATGTTGCCCAGTGTTCGCCATATCTGGCCAAGCGCAGCATGTCCAGAGACCGTCTGAGGCGTCTCTTCGGAGGTCAGAAGCTCATCGAGACCGCGACTTTCGATTCGTCCAGGACGCAAGACATTGTCTTCCAGGCTTAATTCGATCGGGTTGACCGTAATTTCACTCAATGTCGAGGAAGTCCGCCACAGGCTTCCAACTTTGGCCAGCTTGTCGTCCTTTGCATGGATCGGATGGAACCTGTCGACGAGTTTCTTGATCAGCCAGACGACTGCGCTCCAGCGGTTTTGCTTGGAACCGAGGTGGAATAACAAGTCGAAACGAGGATGTTTCTCATCGGATGGATTTTGCGCAGCCAACAAGACTTCCGCAACATCTGTCGCCCCGAGTGTCAAAGTAGGAGGCTGAATTTCCTGATCACGAAGATGAGGTGGCAGGCCCTAGAAACACACAGACTAGATGTCAGTGAATGTTTCTGGAAGATTGTCATGATCGGTGCTGACTTTGACTTACACACTCGAGCAAAGCGAGCCATGCCTTGATATTCCTCCCTCGAACGTCGGCCTGATCAAGAATAGAAGGTTTCGATGTCTCTAAGAAAGGCGTGGGCTTGTCTTTCCAGGATGAGAGCTCTTGGGCACGTCTTTCAGGGAGGGACTGAAAGCGTCGAATTTGGACCTTGACGCTGCTCGCCGCCCGGATGCCATGCCGTACGTTTGGCCTTCTCCATGCAAGCGATGGCACTGCACGGGCGATGCATCTTTTCATTGGGGCTGTATCATTGTTGATGGAATGCAGAGTGAGAGAAGAAGGGAGAGATGTGGAAGATGAGTGGTGAAGTGAAGATTTGACTGAGGCAAAAGTCGTGACGTCGCGCGTCTGTTCGCGAGGGCCCAGGCAATCAGGCTTCTTCTGCCTGGCTCGACGCGTTCCGCAGCCAACACCACCAACTCCAAGCTTCTGACTTCACACCAACAATCATCTTTTGCATTGAGCTACGCTTTCTGCAGACATCCTGCAACCATTCACCCTCTTCTTCTCTCTTCACTTGCACTCTGAGGCGTGTTGCCACTGAGCACGCGTTCTTGCAACTTCCAAACAAGTGACCGCCCGCAACCAACAGCCATGGCGAGTTACCGTGTCGGTACGAGTATAATACCTCGCCATCCCTCGCAATCAGCCTGCTAACTGTATGCAGAGCTTTCGAAGACCAACCGTGCCGGCTGCTCAAATGGAGCCTGTAAGAAAGAGGAGCTCAAGATCGGCAAGGGAGAACTCCGCCAAGGCACTCTCGTGACCATCCGCGAGCATCAGACCTGGAAGTGGCGGCACTGGTAATTGATCACGCGCACTTCCAAGTTCAACAGTGACTTACAAGCTGCAGGGGATGTGTAACGCCAGCGGTCCTGCACAACTGGAAGGACACCTCGGGCGGCGACATGGACCTGATTGACGGTTATGATGAGCTTCCAGATGATGCCAAGGAAAAGGTCCAGCGTGCATTGGAGCAGGAGCACGTGGATGACGACGAGTTCAATGGTGTAAGTCTTGACCTTCTGGCCACTTAGATAAGTACCATCATTAACCGGTCTCAGGACGTCGAGATGAATCGCTATAATGAGGCCAAACCAAACCAAGGCATGTACCTTACCAAAGCAGCCAGGAAGAAGAAGGATGCTGAGGTACGTCTAAACTATTCGCCACCCCGTTCCATTTCAGTTGTCGGCTAACGCACCTCAGGAGGATGGAGACGACGAGAAGAAGCCAGTCAAGAAGCGTGGCCGCAAGCAAGCTGATGACGAGGATGAAGAGGAGGAGGCGCCAGCTCCTAAGAAGGTGCGCGGCAAGAAGGCCCAGGCTGAAGACGACGAAACACCGGCGAAGAAGACCAAGAAGACTGATTCGAAGGCCACCAAGAAAGATGCAGAGGACGACGAGGACGACGAGAAGCCAGCGCCAAAGAAGTCACGAGCGAAGAAAGCAAAGGCGCCCGCCAAAGCCGAAGCCAGCGACGAAATCGAGGATCCGGTCGACGAAGAGGACGAGCCAAAGCCTGCGTCGAAGGCGAAGAAATCCCCTGCCAAGTCGAAGGCGAAGAAGGCTGATGGCGACGACAGCCCGTCGCAGCCTCCAAAGCGTAAGGGCAGAGCCAAGAAGGCAGCTGCCGAGGAGGAATGATCATTGCCTGACAGCAACCCTCACATGCAAGTGTGAAAGGGATGTTGACGAGGTTCAATCGCGCGTTATCCAGCAGCGCGACAAAAGTAATCCGGCGGTCGACGCACTTCATTGTTTGTGTCGCTAAGTTGTGGCCTGCCCACCAGCCAGCATATTGCTACAGCATGTTCTTAATTAGCTCGATACCCAGCGACTCATCGCTCTGCAAGCAAAATGATTTCAAGCTTTGTGCGCACACACAAAAAAGACTTTGATTGCTTCACAGGAAAAAGACACTCTCAATGAAGAGGACGAAGGAGACTGTGGTTGATTGCGAGGAGGGAGAAGGTCCAACTGGGTCTGACTTGCTTCTGCTGTCAAACTGACCTCACTTGCAGATCAAAGCACGCGTATCACGACCATATTCGCGTCACTCCACGAAACATTCGCGAGCCCACGATTCACAGTCGGCAGTGTTCGCATTGACTTCACGATCTGGAAGATCTCTCGCGATCGGATCTCGGCCGCGTCCTGCTCCCCGGGTCGCTTCACGTACGATGAAACTCTGTTCCTGCACTAGCCTGCATTCACACTGTCATTGACGTCTTCGTCTTTACAACGACCTTCCAGTTACACAACATCGCATCATGACTATGCTTCCACGTCGAGACGACAGCATGGATCATGCGCAATGTAACGAATTGTGAGTCGTGACGGCGTCTTCAGGACGCGGCTCCGCACGACGGCTCGATGCATTGGTCTCAGATCCGCTTCGACTTGGCTTTTGCATCGACATTCCACGCCTGTCCGCATGCACATCTGAAGATGCCGAAGTCGATCTGACATCAGAGTGACCGGTGTATTTCGACGATGAGCTATGCGACTGATCACGACGTACTGTGTTCTAGTGACGTTTTCGCTGCAAACGAGGCTGGTTGTCGATCCAACGCAATGGTATACTTAAGTGCTCATATTCTCTTCATCATAGCTACTCTTATGCAACAAATCACTTCTCCAGTTACTTCAGACAAAATTAATCACGCTCTCCGATAAAGCAAGACGACACAAACCCCCACTCTCAAAATGTCCAACTCCGCAGACGACCAATACGAAGCCCAAAACGACCAGCTGGGTGACGCCCCAGACGGCCTCGCACAAGACAACGAATACACCAGCCGCACTGGTCAAAAAGAAGCCAACGTTCCCGTGCAATCTGACAACGATGCCGTCGAGGACCCCATCGACCCAGAGACCGCAGACTCCGATCAACAGCTAGGTACGCAGCGGCCTTCCGTCGCACCTGTCGTGTCGAAGTTGTTTGCTTCCTCAGAAGAAGGTTGAGAATTATGTCTTTGAAGGCAAATATACTGATGGTTAATGTCTGAATAGAGAAGGACGAGAAGGACGCAATTGACAAGTCGAACATTGTTGATGGTCGCACGAGGGGTGCTGCGAAGTCGAAGGGTGGATATAGGGAGCCTGGTGATGAGGAGGGGATTCCGACTGATGATGGGACGAGTAGTAACTAGATATTTCCTGCATCGTGGGTTACTGTCAGATACCTGATATGAATGGATGTCTGTGATATACCTGAAGGATCGCGCCGTTGTCACGTCACACACTTGCCGTGTTCAGAACCTTCACCACAGCCTTGGACGTCTGCAGGAACAATTTCAAGTCGATCACTTATCTGTATTGAAAACGCCAGTCAATTGTTAAGCCTTATCTAAGTCCTTTCAATCCAACTGTATATACGTCAAAAACCCTGGGTATCTATCCGTGTCTATCTATCTCTCCCGCCATCGTAGCACAACACATGCGTTCCACCTCCCATCAAATCTCCTACAACGCAGCTTTCACCCTCCCCTTCTCCCACCCCTTCACCCTCCTCTCCTTCGCCTCCCCAACCCTCCTCCTCATCTCCTCAAAATCCACGCTCTCCATCCCCTTCACATCAACCTCCCTCTCCTCCCCCTTCTTAGCCGGCACCCACACACCAGTAGTCTGTAATGCTGCCGGCTCCTCAGCAGCTCCTCTGGCCCACTCCCCCCAACTCCTCACACACCTCTCCGCATTCGGAAGGAAAGGCATCAACATCTGAAAACAATGCGGCATAGCCTCATACTGCTCAAATCTAACTTTCACCCCTTGTCCCGCTGCGCGTTTCGCAACAATGATCCCCTCATCTGTGAGACATTCTTCCCCCAAACAGAACCACATTGCCGGAGAGCCTTCCCAAGACTCTGCAAGCATTGGGGAAACTAGGGGGTGATCGAGAAGACTCAAATCGACGAAGAGATCTCCTCGCGGAGGGGAGGTGGGCCAGACGCCTGCTTCGTCCGGGTAGCGAGAAACGGCGTTGTCGTGATCGGGACCGGGGAGGTAGTCGTATTTCAGGTTTGAGGAGATGGAGGGCATACTTCTTGAAATGTCGAACCAGCCGGAGTTCGCACTAACACCAGCCGGGAGGGGGACGTGAACGTCTCGGCCGTGGAAACGCACGACAGGGGCCGGGACAGAGCGGTGGAATTGCAGCAAAAGCTGTAGAAGAGCGACTGAGAGGTTTCCGCCAGCTGAGTCGCCTGCAAAGACGATTTTGTTTGCTGGGACGGCTTCGTGTAAGCTTCCTGGAGGTGGGTAGAGGAGACTCAGGTAGACGAGTAATCCGTCGATGAGTTGGCCCGGGAAAGCGGTTTGTGGAGCGAGTCGATATCTCACTGAACAAACTCTCCCCTTGCTTTCCTTCGCCAGTCGACTCGTAAGAGCGCGATGCGTTCTCGGATCGCAGAGATAATAGGCTCCGCCATGGAAATACAAAATCGTGACATCGCTCGTCCGAGTCGGTTCAGTCATGAGTCGTTTATACTTTTCCTCTTCACTGATATCCAGTAAGCTCTCATCCTTTCCCGCCGAAGGACGGTATCCAGTCCATTCCACTTCGATATCCACGACCTCCGGTTTCGTATAATTTATCTCTCCACTTCCTCGTGGCTTCATATCCTCCACAGCCTTACACACACTTCCCCTCACCCCATTCTCCCCCGCCTCATCATCTTTCGGTATCGTCGCATTGGCAATCCACATCTTGCCCTTCACGCCCGGCTCTTTAATCGTCTGCGCCTGGACCTTGCTGATCGGCGGAGCTTTTTTCTTCTTCTCTCCGCTTCCTCCACTCATCATGTCCCTCAGAACCTTTACGGTAAGTTCTGTTCGAAGATCCCATTTCTTGGAGGTGGGCGAGAACCCAAGGGTATGTTGTGCGGCGGCGTAGGTGAGGGAGGGCACTTGGGGGACGAGGAATTTGAGCATGCCCATGGGGGAGTCCATCGTGGGCGAGCGCGGTGGTTGTCGAGGGGCTGATGGATGGATGTGGCTGTTGCTCCAATGAATACGCTGCTCTTGTATCTTTCTCCTGTGCCAGGTCTCTGTTCTTCAAGGACTAGAACGCGTCCGCCTACTCTGCGATTACCAAACTCGTCGTATAGCGGACCAATCTCTCGCTACCTCACCCAGTCGAACGGAGTCGCAAGGTCGCGCGAAAGGGATAGATAGATAGACAAGTTAGGAGTTTTTGAAACAACAAAACTTACGATTCTTCGATTCCTACAAAGGTGTCAACAAAGACCACAGACTACTAGACTTCTGGGTGAGCTAGCGACAGTGTGCACGGCTACTCGGTCGTTCCGTTTGGTGAGGATGTAGGAATTGTGAAATGCCGTTGGCTGGCAAATGAAGGACGTCATGCCTGCACGCTTCAACGTGCCTCGGCAGGCATCAAGGGTGCAACTCTTCGCTTCCGTTCGGTTTTGCCCCTCCATCACCAATACTACTTAGCAGGAATGGGAAGTCGTAAAAGTCCTGATAGAGGAGATACAGAGCGAGGCGTGACAGTCTGTCGGTAGTCCGACGTTGTTCAGGAGGAGGAATACCGGCAGACATCCACTCTGCCCACACGGCTCCAGTTCTCATGCAGGACATGGATTGAAAGAGGAAATCGCATATGAAACCACGTGCGGCGTGGCACAGTCAGAGCATTGCGAACAAGATAGATCGCGTCATGGGTCTTCTGGGAATGCAAGGGTAATAGGTCGTTTCAGCAGCCAAAGTAGACAGAAAGCTGTAGGGCATTTCCGCACTTGAAGCGCGATTGCTCATTCCGGCTTTTGACATGTGAAGGCCTAGGCAAGAGAAATAGGGGCGCTGCTTTATGTGGCTTCTTCTTTCGGCAACGACATGTGAAGATGACACGCGGGAGAATCGTGGCAAGCATGGATGATGGCGACAAGTAGACCGCCGGTAAGAAGCTCGCAATGCAAGTGCTTCTTTGAGAAGCGATGTTCGAGTACTGTCAACCTCATCTATGCGATGTATTAGTTTCCTCTTCCTCAAATGTGCAGGCATGCCTTTTTGCCCAACGAACACTTCTGCGCTCAACCAAGGCCATTCTCGCCCACATCAGCCGACAAGACTCAAGTCTGACAGTCAAGCAACTCGATCAGCGTCTAATGTGCAGGCGCGATCCCACTCGCCGCCTCGCCCTCACTCCTAACCTTCTCCATCTCTCTCTCCTTATCCACCGCATGTCCGTCCCCGGCCAGCTCCTCCTCCCCATTCGCATTGCGCGGAATGTCATCCACGAAGTCCTGCGGATGTCTCTCACTCAAGTTCACAGCAGTGAAGCTCGTGGGCAACTTCACCATTTGGAATTTGGCTCGAAGTGTCTGCAAGACCTCCCGCCACTCGCCATGGCTCGTCAATGATCGCCGGGGAGCACAGCCAATACAATGCTTGCTATCAAGCTGTACGTCCAGTGGATCAAAGGTGTGGCAGCCGGGCGAGATGGTGATGCGGATGGAGTATTTGAATGGAGACTGCGTGGGATCCGTCGGGTCCGTTGGGTCGGCGTGTTTCCACGCATCCGGATCCTCAGACTCATAGAGCTCAAAGCAAATCTGCGAGAGGTAGTCGAGCTCAGGGATGGCGTTTCGAGCGATCTTGGTGGTAACACCTCCCTCCAGGATGCAGTTGAGAAGAGTGTAGATGTGAGATTCCTTGGTGAAGTAGATGAAGCTCTTCGCATCGTCCGATGCCTGCACTTCTTCCAAATCCTTGACGATCTCCTTGAGAAGCGGCAAGGAGGTAAGAAGGCCGATCTCCAGCTTTTCATTGTCGGTGATGCCGTACTCCTGAGGCCCAATGAAGTCGAAGAGGATCTTAGACAGGCTGTACATCTCGTTCAACTTCTCAAGGCGTACATCGTTCTTGACCTTGGACTTCATCGCAGGGACGCTGCTTTGGTACAGGTTGAAGTACGATTGCGATGGGTCAGTAGTGTGTGTTGTTGCTGGCGGGGGCAAAGAGAAGTTCTTTGCGACCGCCATAAGATCGGCAGACCTACGCCGGAACCCTAGTCGTTGCGAGAAGGTCGGCTTTGAGCTCTCTCTGTCGCCATCTTTGCCGTGCTTGCCCAAGCTGGGTGTGCTGTTCTCCATGTTCGATGCAGAAGTGCTCGCTGTGTCGCTTCTCTTAGGCGGTGGCAAATGGAGCGAATCCATCATCGCGGACTCGTCACTGGCACCCTGCTGAGGTGTGCTGGAAGGAGCTTGTCCATCATGCGTCTGGTCGAATTCTTCCCGCGCATTCTGGCTCTCGGTTCTGCGAAGTCGACTACTGACCTCGCCTTCGTGTTCCTCTGCGAGGATGGTTTTACTTGGAGTGAAGACCCACTCCAAAAACTGCCGGTTGTGAAGGGCATCGAACTTCATCGTGTCGTACAGCTCGCTGATCTTGCTAGGATCGACTTTCTCGGCATCGACGAACTCGTTGAAAAGCTTCTCCCATCGCTCTTTGAAGAGCTCGGCATCCTCACCTGTACACCATCGACTCTGAATCATTGCGGTCTGCGCCTCAGTGGTAAGATTGGCGGATGGGCCGGGACTTCGAACACCAAGAGTCCCGCTTGGTGTCGCCGTTGCGCTCTCGTTGCCTTGATTGGCTCGCGCTGGACTCTTCTGTATCTTTTCAAGGCTTGACACAGCTTCGGAGTTCTGTAGCTTTGCAAAGTTGGCCCTCATCACCTTTCGGTGAAACTTCATCAGCTCCACGACTCGCCGCACAACCAGATATGGCTCAGGCGTGCCATCTTTTGGCCAAGCAAATTGTTCTGGCGCCTGATGACCTTTTCGCAACAAGCCTTTCAGCTTCTTCTTGACCCTGTCCATCTCGTCTTTGGCAGCATTTGAGTCGTCAAGCAGGTCTTTTCGCACGCGAATCTGATCCGATGCAATATCCTTCTGGTCTAAGAACGCGGCAGCGAAAATCTGCGCAGACGTTGTCACGCGCCGCTCTGAAGACGTGTAGATAGACACATCGTCCAGCACTCTGCGGTTCATGAGCAGGAGATCATTCCGCATATTCTCGCCAAGGTCCGTAGCCTGGTATCGAGCAGAGTGAGTTGGCTCACCTCCCCATTTCATCACCAACTGCAACTTGTCCAGGACAAGGTTTTGATCCGCAGCTGCAGCTCTGGACATGGTGATCTCGCCCATGGAATCGCTGCGGTGTTGTGCTCGCGCTTGAGAGGGCCCGGCAGGATCTTCTTCCCCAAAAGCTTTGGGCGCGACTCTGTCATTGGCTCCGTCGGCGCCCTCAATGCGATTAGGCTGCTGAGATTCCGCCATTGGAATGCTGTGCTTTCGCTCTTTCTCCTTTTCATGCTTCTCGTCCTCGTGCGTGTCCTTATCCTTCTCTTTCCCCTTCTCGTCTTTTGGCTTCTTGAACATTGGCTTGATTTGTACTTTCGTCCCTGGCCATGCGCCCTTCTTCGCGAGCGCGTTTTGGAGGATACGTAGCTTGTTCATGTCCTCGATGCCTTCGGCCATTGCTTGTCGTACTGCTTGCTGCACACTCTGGAGCGCTGACTCTCCAACAAGGAGGACTTCTTCTTGATGGCCTTTCAAAAGGTCGACAAATGGCTTAGAGTGAAACGTAAACTTGAACTTCTGCTTTGGCGTGCGGTCGGCATGTCGGATGACTGCTACCATGCCCTTAAGTCTCCACTGGCTTTTGACAGCTGGTGCGGGTACGTTTGAAGGTGCCTCCGAATGTGCAATTGATTCCACATCTGTCGAGACAGGTCGCTCTCCTAACACGTCTTTCAAATGATCTGCCTGGGAAGGAACTGCTGGCGGCGGCAAAACCTCGTCGTGGGAAAGCGGCACATTCGGTGTGCTTCGATGGAAGGAGGGCGTCCGCTCAAGGGTCGGCGGTGATGTGATCGGGCTAGACTTTCCACTCGGGCTCTTAGCAGCGTGTGGGTGGCCGACCCTCTGCGCAGCATGATGGACACTATCGCGAAGCTGAGATATACTCCGGCTCCTCAAAACACTGCTCAAAGCGCCGCGATGGCCGCTGCTGTTAGGCAGCTCCCGCTCTCTTGGAAATGTGGCCTTCTTTGCAATGCCAACGCCAACGTCAGGGACCGAGGTGGGCGCGGGTATGCTTCTGCTCTGCTCGGTCTCATCAAACTCGCTGGGTGTAGCTCTGCCATCCCATTTCATCTTTTCCCGTATGAACATGGCGCGGAGGATCTTCGCGCATTGGTCGTAGTAGTCGTTGTTGTCTTTGACGAAGCTCCATCCATTCACGTCAATGACATAGCTGGAATCGCCCACGCGAAGGAGATCAAAACCGCAGACTCTCTGCCCGAACCCAGACGCAATCTTTGCGGCCATAACTTGTTCTTCCTTTGTCAATTTGGTGACATAGCGGATCTCTTTGCCATTTGGATTACGCTTTACGACTCCGTCTACAACAGGCGACTTCCGCGTTTCTGCATGGCAAAACTCCGTACCGACAGTGTAAGCCTTGACATCTTCCGCATTCTCAACCTTAAGGAATTGCTCGTAGATATAGGATTCTCCCGGCTCTGTAATGCATCGCGGGACAACAAGGGTATCGTCCTTCTCGCTGGACTTGTTGTTGACTTTGCGGAATAGTCGCCGGCCACCTCCGCCCTGCGATCGAGGATAGTAGATGTTAATATTGTGGTCTTCGCCACTGGTGGGCTTTTCAACGAACGGCTTTCGTAGCTTCTTGCCATCGACAACTAGGGTATCGTCGTCATCCTCCATATGTACATCCTGGGGCCCTGGTTGCCCGCCACCTCTACCGTCGTCGGAGCCGATTAGTTCGACGCCTGTTAATTGTTTCATTCGCGCCGCAATGTCAGCGCTTAAAGCCACTGGCCCGCCATCTCGATTGACCTCAAGACGCTCAGGCGTCGGCACGCCCAATCTATCCAGAATCATTAAGCACATCCGGCGATCCCATAGAACAGTCTGCATCGGAAGATCATTCACGCAGAAGGGTCTCCGTAGCTTGGCATATGCTATAGCCTTTTCCAGTGGAAATCCATCACTGAAAAAGGATATGAGAAAGTCACACACAGGCCAATTCTCAACGTTTTCGTCCAGTATAACCTTGTCACCAAAGATGATGACATCAAATTCGCCCTCCTTGCCCACCATACGGTTGAGAATGTTCCTAGATGGCTTGCTTCTCGCTTTGGAGTCCAGCGCGCAGATTCCTATTGTTCCAATCTTATTCGGATTCGTACTAACAGACTGTCTCTCGACAGACTGCGAAGCGCTATTCGGATTGCTAGCGGACACTCTACGCGACGCAGCAGGCGTCCTACCGCGTACCGTCCTGCCCTGTCTGTCTTTAGGAGGCACCGGCGAGGACGGCGAGTTGACGGGCGAGCCAGAGCCATTTGTAGACTGCACTGAAGCAGAATGAGTATGATATCCTTCTCTTGACCCATTGTTGAGTGAGGGAGACAAGGCGCCATTCTGGCTTTGTGTGGTGACGGAGAGGTTTTGCGTAGCGGTCGTCGCGCGTTCGTCGGGTCTCGCTTCGTCCTGGTCGTCAGTAATGGCAGAGAGCTTGTCAACGTTCCGCGCACCGTCCTGATCAGACCCGCCTCCGACGGAGCTGGGGCCGCTTGCCATGGCGCTCCGCCCGCTGCCGTAGAGCGAGGAGAATGACATCCTATGGCTGTCGAGTGTCAGTGCCCGTTTTGTGACAGTACTTGGGACGACTCATCTGATCTACGTACCTTTCAGTGTCTGGCTCGGACCGCCTGAGTGCGCTGGGAATACCCGAGTCTGATATGGTGCCTTTACGGAGTCCCTCAATGGTGCTGGCCAGGTCCTCCGCCTCAGCGGGTGAAGCTCCGTGGGGCGGTGTTGGAGAGGCCATGGTGTCGGATGTGGTATGGTGTATATCGGCAGATGTGGGAGAGAGCAATGCACCGGAAGATGTTCTCTGGTAGCGAGGATTAGGCTTTGCTGGAGGGGGCATAGAAATACTGGCCCGGTCCGTGTCTGCCACCGTAATGCCTATGTCTGCATACCGACCTTTGCGGTTGGATGAAGAGCCCGAGGAGAGGAGGTGACTCGAGGAGTGGGAGCGGACAGAGTCCTGGGAGGTTGTTCGGGAAAGAGGATCCAGCGTTGAAGTTGAAGCCATTGGGAAACAACGAAACAGCCCCTCCCAGCAGTCGAGGTTGTCGCGATTGTTTCGGGACGACAATTGAGTTTATTAGCTTGTGAGAAACAACCACATGCCTCCCGCTCCGAGCGACAAATGAAAACAAAAATACCGCCCAAGCCAAAAGGGAAGAGCTGGTCAAAATTCGGGCTGATGAGTGCAGACTCGACCAGTGACGAGTCTTTGCAGAAGAAGTCGAAGATCCAAGATCCCCGCTTGCGCAATGATCCCGGCACGTCGGAGTAGCCCCACATTCGCTTAATTTAAGGTTCACATCCATCGGCATGTGAATTTTTGACGCCGAGCTTCTTGAAAGCCATCAATCAATCAATGCCAGAGTGTTGAGTGGGACGACGATGGAAGGAGACGGCCGCATTGCGAAGAGGCAGAAGCTCGCGAATGGCGTTGCGAAGCCGCAGCGACCGGCAGGCGTGTCCCGCGTGTTCGAGCCTTACAGAACAGTCGGACTGGTATCGAACACCGCCGTGCCCTTCACAAGCGTGCCTCTGGGCAAAACGACATTCCAGATCACGACCTCGATCGGCCGCAGCTTACAGACCTACGACTTGCGAAGAGGCTTGAACCTCGTCTTCATCACCAGACCGCAGACGCCCGAGACCATCACCGCCAGCGCCGCGTGGAAAGACAAACTCTTCGCTGCTTGGGGAGGCGAATCGGAGGAGTCGCAAAGAGGCGCATGGGTATGCAAGAGAGGCAAGAAAGAGGCGGAGCTGGAATATCCAAAAGACTGCGATGAGAATGTAAAAGCCTTTTGCGTGTTTGGTGGGTGGATCATTGGCGTGTGTGAAAGACAGCTGCTGGTCTGGAAGAGTTCCAACTACGAGCTGTACACATCGTTAAGAGGTATCTCACCAATTGCCTTCACGAAATGCATATCCAGCTTGCCAACTTTCTTGAACAAGATCGTCGTTGGCAGACAGGACGGAACCGCGGAAATCTGGAATGTGTCGAGCGGAAAGCTGGTCTATACCATCCTCCCGCCATCAACCGCGTATGGGGCAGTCACCGCGATTGAGCCAACCCCGGCACTCTCACTGGTAGCCATCGCGTTCGAGAAAGGCCCCATTCTCATCCACGATATCAAGGCCGACCAAACAATCATCTCCCTTAGCTCACCTGCTGGTGCCCCGGTGACCTCCATATCCTTCCGAACAGACGGTCTAGGTGCTGGAGATGATGGCAGAAGTGCGGGTGTTATGGCAACCGCATCGACGGCCTCTGGAGATGTCACACTATGGGACTTGAACGAAGGTGGTCGAAAGGCAGGTGTATTGAGAGCAGCGCATGCTCACCCGACCTCTTCGACTCCCGGTGGAACTAGCAAAGTCGAGTTCCTAGCTGGACAAGCCATTCTTGTGAGCAGTGGCCTGGATAACAGTCTCAAGACGTGGATCTTTGACCAAACACCCTTCAGTCCAATACCTCGCATACTGCACGAACGACGTGGCCACGGCGCACCAGTGTGCAAGCTGATGTTCATCCCCATAGCTTCCGACGGCTCTGATGATACTGGAAAGTGGCTCTTGTCTAGCAGCAAAGATCGAAGTCTCTGGGGCTGGTCATTACGACGTGATGGCCAAAGTACTGAGCTAAGCCAGGGCGCGATACAGAAGAAAGCAAAGAAACAAGGTCTTCTGTCTGGTGACCGAGACAGCTTTGATGACTTGAAATGTCCACCTATCACCAGCATCGCGTGCAGCTTGAACAGAGACGGCGGCGTTGGAGCAATTCCTGGCAAGCACCCTATCTGGCAGAACAACGGCAAGTCAAAGCAAGTCAGTGCCGAGGTCAGCGCCATGACTGGCTGGGAAAGTGTATTGACTGCACATGAAAATGACAACAAGGCGCGCACCTGGTTCTGGGGACGCAAACGTGCTGGTCGATGGGCTTTCGAGACTGGCGATGGCGGCAACGTCACCTCTGTCGCTATGTCGCCATGTGGTACATTTGCTGTGGTGGGGTCGGACAAGGGAGGCATAGACATGTTCAACATGCAATCAGGAATACAACGGCAGAGGTTCCCCGCGAGATTGACACCGATGCAAGCGAAACAGCTGCGATCTGACATTGACCGGAACAGCTTGATTCAAGAAGGCGAAGGCAAGAAGACCTTCTATCGAGGACAAGGCAAACATACTGCTGCTGTGGTAGGACTTGCCGTTGACAGCCTCAATAAGAAAATCGTGTCTGCTGGTGCGGATGGCAAGATCAAGTTCTGGGATTTCAGTAATGGCTTGCTTCGAGACCAGCTGGACTGGTCAAGCTCGACTGGCATCAAGGGTATGCGCTTTCACAGAGGCTCAGATCTGGCAGCTTTTGCTTGCACGGATGGGTGCGTGCGGGTGGTGGATATCGCAACGCAGAAGCTGGTTCGTGAGCTCTGGCTGTCTCGTGAGCCTTTGCCCGAATTGAAAGAACTGAGCGTCGCGGACTTCACAATCTCGGACGATGGACACTGGATCGCCGCTTGCGCGGGACAGTTTGTGTTCTTATGGGATCTGCCGACTGGTCACCTTATTGACGTTTTCAAATTGATAGCCGAATGCACCAGCCTGGCCTTTTCACCTACCGGCGAATTTCTTGCCACTGGTACCAAGGACACAGTGGGTGTGGATATCTGGACGAACCGAGCACTCTTCACGCACGTGCCCGCGCGTCACATCACCAAGAAAGAGCTGCTGTCCGTTCTGCAATCTGCAGTCACACAGGCACCCACTGCCTCCGGCGAAGGTGGACACAATCTCATCGCAGAGACCGCCGAGGACGTTGAAACTGAGACGGACGACGCAGCACTATACTTGCCCGATGCACCTGATGCCGACCTTGATGTCCTATCCGCAGATCTGGTATCACTATCTCTCGTCCCACGGTCACGCTGGCAAAATCTGCTCCATCTCGACCTTATCCGTCAACGCAACAAACCCATCGAGCCGCCCAAGAAACCAGAGAAGGCACCGTTTTTCCTACCCTCTCTACAAGATCGACAGGGGCAGAAGGGTGCAAATACTATCGAGTCTGGATCAGATGCCCTTGCGGAGCTAGAAAAAGAACGCACACGTGTGCTTAAGCTATCTCGAGAAGGCATGCGCAGCGAATTCACATCTTTACTCCGTGCCTCCGCCGAGACACAGAACTACGCATCATTTTTCGAGCATCTCAAGAACCTCTCACCGGCCGCCGCAGATGTCGAGATTCGATCTTTGTCATCTGAAGGTTCAGAACACCTGGCTTTCGTGCAAAGTCTGACCTCGCTCCTGCACCAGAAACGAGATTTCGAACTTGTACAAGCTTGGATGGCTGTGTTCTTACGTGTACATGGAGATGTGGTGATTGGATACGATGAAGTGCGCGATGCTGTACAAGAGTACAAGGAAGCACTAGACGCCGAGAAAAAGCGAGTCGCGAAACTGGCGAGTTACTGTAATGGTCTTGTTGGATATCTCCGCGCTGCGAGGGTATAGAACAGAAACTGTACAAAAATGTGTAGAACAAAGTATCAACAATGTCATCCATCCCATTCCATCCACATACACTCACCAAATGCTCACAATCTCACCATATGCCAAACAAACACCTTCCAACCAGGCCACGGTAACTCCTCTCCATCCTCCCCAATAAAACAATTCTCCCACCAACTCTGCTTCACTTCTCGCGCTATCACTTCGCGTGTATTCCACCAATACCACACGAAAGTGAGGAATATAGTTAGTGAGAGAGGTGTGATGCCCATGAATACGAGGATCATGTAAATCATACAGAGGCCGTTGAAGAAGGTGCGCCATTGGGAGGGTTGGATGGAGGTGGGGGGTTCAGAGCAAGATTGCTCCTGGGTCATGGTGGATAGGGAGCTGGAACGTGAGGGACTTGAGGAGTCTGGGTGGTGGGTCGAGGAGGAGGAGGAGGACGAGGGGTGGACTCTTTGCATCTCTTCCTCTGATCCGGTGTGCCAGGGCGTATGGATTTGTTCGTCTGAGGGTGTAAGTTCGAGGTCGCGATCGAGGAGATATGAGTGGAGGGGACGACTTGTTGGTATTTGTATCCCCTCCTCCTCGTCCTCTTCTTCTGTCTCTGATCCATCGTGCCAGAGCGTGTCGATGGTTGAGTCATCGTCTTCTGTATCATCGAGGAGATATTGTGCTATCAACTCAGGCATGTCGTCAAAATGAACTTCTACCGGCTGTGGGAAGCCGTCGTTGGGACCATACTCATTCCCGTATGTGCGGAGATGGGGCGCTTCGACGAAGGCGGCTGACCTGGCGCACGTACTACTATATGGAATCTGTCCGCTCGCAGGTGCTGGCTCATGGTCACTCCTGCACCTCATTCTTGGTTCTTCCTGCATCAAAGCCGGTGGCAAAGGAATCTCCCTCAGACCATTGCCCCTTGCTGCACCCAAGATTTGCGGCGTAGGTGGCAGGGGAGACACTTCCCTAGTGAAGAACCACCTTCGAAAACTTGAGTGTGAGCTGGAGTGGGCAGATAGTCGGCGATTCAGTGAAGGACGCTGAGGAGGGACAGGCTTCAATGGACGTAGATCCCGTTCCTCTTCGTCCTCATCGTACACCTCGTCGTCGTCTTCGTACGGAGAGACTGCAGCCGGTGGATCAACGATTTCCCATTCCTCCTCTCCATCACGGTCTAGCGCCGCTGGGTTTGCGCTTGCTGCCTCCGCGCGAGCACTTCGTCTCGAATCATGGAAACGAAGGTTCCCATACAATGCCTCCGGGACCTGAACTCGCCCGTTCACCACTGATGGACCAGGAGGGACAGGTCTGCGGTCAACATGGCGAGGAGGCCAAGGTACACGGAGATGATCTCGCGCACGGGCAACTTCTCTGGGCGATGGGTAATATTCGCGGTTGGTGGTGCTGTCGCGGCGGCGGTGCTCCATTTTGGCCTGAGACTTTGGGATTTTGGCAGTCAGCATTGAAGCTCGATTGGTCTTTCTGAAGCGGAAGGGTAGGGGGAAAGATGCGCGTTGTTGTTGCTTTTCGGATCGAAAATGTGCGATTAGGGAGGCCAAAATGCAGAGCATAGCAGAAATGTCTGAGGGTCCTTTTTCTGCGAGCTGGGACAGCAAACTTGAGGTCTTTGTAGGGCATCCTCAATGCGGGCAGGTGCAGGAGTTTCTTTGGATTGAGGACAAGTCCCACGTACCTGGAGAGTGTGAAGAGCGAGCTACTCATCTGTCCTCACTCACTTACCAGACACTTAAATCACGTGATGTGCGAGTTGCATCAGGTAGTTATGCATCCCTTAATGTATCAGTAGTATGCGGCCAGCTCCCACGAAAGAAGCTTGTCCTGGCTTTGTAGATGCGTATAGGCGAAAGTAAGGCATTTCTTACCTGCCGGCCATCACGACCTAGCATCCTCGGCAAAGTTTTGTACAAACCTCCATCTCATTCCACTGGTATTGAACTTCTGTGCTCAGTCGGACTGTAATATGTTACACGCTGCTCGTCCTCCAGTCTCCACTCTCAGCTCTTCTTCTTCTTCTAGTGTCCATGGGCTGCCTCCTCCTCAGGCTCCTCCTCAAACCAATCCTGCACCTCAGACGCTCCACCTGGCTCACCACTCTGGCCCTGGACCTCGGGAACCTGGCTCTCGTATTCCTGGAGTCCGCTCTGGAGATCGGCCTCCTCGGGGGATGCTGGGGCTTTAGGGACGGCGAATTTCTGCACTTGGCCTTCGGCGTCATTTGGCTTCAATGGGGCGGGCTTGTAGGCTTTGAGCTCTTTAAGGTACATTTCTTGGACAAGGTCGGCTGTTTTAAATGTTACTTAGGCGTCGTGATATGCAGCACACATAGTACAACGTACCCTGCCTCACTGCAGTAGGTGTGATGAAGGTGCGGCGGAGAGTGACGGCATTTTGTCTGAGGGCGGCTCTGGCGAGCGATTGGCGCTGGCAATGTCAGTGTCGCCGTCGTCAGTAGGTGTGCGTAGTCCATACCGAAGCCCTGAGTGCGTGGCCGTACATGATTGATTGTGGTAGAATCGGTTGATCGCGCCTCTTCGAGCTCTTCTTCGTGAAGCCGAAGTCGTCTGTCTCCTAAGGTCTTCGGGAGTAGCCGCGTGCCAAGAGCTCCGCCGCTCCGCCCGCGGGCTGGGCTACATACTTCGTCAGCCTCTTCATCGTCTTCTTCACCACGACATCCTCTCCGCCACCCTTCGCACTGAACGTCACAGAACGCGCCTGTCCATCGCACCCACAGTCAACGACGCAGTCTTCACTGAAAGTTGCTGGCAACTATAAATCGCGACCGACAAGCGCTTCGAACGATCGATTTCTGCGAGACCACGACGAACCACACACTCCGTCGCAATCTCAAAGGACGCCTTAGTTGGTCGAACTCGATCGGACGAACAGCGCAATCACCACCACCCACCCCTCACCTGCTCTCACGCTCTCAGCAAACGCACGCGACACGCGATTCCACTCGGATCGCCGCTTTCTGCATCTCAGCCGTTCACTGGAGTGTGAGGGTACGTGAAGAATCCCTTTTGTAGCACCCAACCACCTATTTGCGCCGCGCGCGGACAATAGCACACACAAGACAAAGAACAAAGCTCACCTGCATCCGCCTCATTCTCCAAATCACCTGCAGTTTGCTTCTCTTCACTCATCAACACGCGGTGCTAACTGGGCGTCCTTAGCTGTGATTCACCCAGGCATCAGCGGCAGCCTTACTTTTTAAGACCGCGACAAACCGCCACCACGTATTCTCCACTCTTCATCCGCTCCTTTGCCCGAAACCACAAGCTCCAAAAGAGTTCCAAAGGTATCAAAAAGCGCGCAGCACTGCGATTTGAAGAGTCCATCAAGGCCGCCTTCACACCCCGCAAGCCTTTGGCGCCTATGGCTCAAGTCCTGAGTCCCGGCGCTGTGCCGGACCCCGTCATGAAGGCGCCGCAAGAAGAAGAGTGGCACGAGAACCTCAACGTGCGCGTCATTTGTCGCGACTGCCGAGAGGATCCGCCCGACCTCCGTGAGGACCACGCCAGCGGCGACCTCATCTGCGGGAGCTGCGGGCTCGTGCTTCAAGAGCGTTCTATCGACACCTCGAGCGAGTGGCGCACGTTCTCAAACGACGATCAAGGCAACGACGACCCTAGCCGTGTCGGAGATGGCCCCAACGCGCTGCTGAACGGCGCGCAGCTGAACACCAACATCGCGTTCGGTGACGGCGGCATGCGCAGCAAGGAACTGCACCGTGCCCAGAACAAGTCGAACTTGGACAAGGGCAACAAGAACCTGCTCCAGGCTTACAAGCAGATCGGCGCCCTCTGCGATGGCTGGCAGTTGCCCAACAGCGTCTCCGACACTGCGAAGCACCTTTTCAAGGACGCCGAAGAGTCGCGCTTGTTCAAGGGGAAGAGCACCGACTCGCTGATCGCAGGATGCCTTTTCCTCGCTTGTCGCCGCAACAACGTTCCGCGCACTTTCCGCGAGGTCATGGAGCTGACCAAGGTCACCAAGAAAGAGATCGGCCGTACCTTCAAGGTACTCGAGCAGTACTTGATGAACATCCAGAAGGAGAGAGGTAACACTGGCGCAACAGCCATGGTTGCAGGAGGTAAGACTTACTTCTCCCTTGCTGATGTTCAAGAACTGCTGCTAAACGTACATGACATAGGCACTGTCGTCTACAACGAAGAGTACAAGGGCAGCACCACCGCTGACCCGGCCGATCTTTGCCAGCGCTACTGCAGCATGCTGGACATGGACACCAAGACTTCCCTCGTCGCTCAAGAACTTGCGCAGGCCATGACCAAGACCGGTGCCCTCGCTGGTCGATCTCCTCTTTCCTCTGCCGCTGCTTGTATCTACATGGCAAGTCATCTCATGGACAAGCCGAAGACGGCCAAGGAGATCCAGCAAGTCGCCCGCGTCAGCGACAGCACTATCCGCCACGCCTACAAGCTCCTGTTCCAAGAGAAGGAGAAGGTCCTCACTGAGGCCATTCTCGCTCGTGGTGCCGACCCCTCGAAGTTGCCCAAGCCAGCCTAGAAATCTGGCAAGGACAAGGCTTCCGAGAACGTCGCGCCAGAGTGTGAGGGACAACGTGCTCTGACAGACACTGTTCCGAAACTTCCTCTGCAACCGCGCCTCTAGTCGAGCGTTCCGGTTCTCTGATGGACAGCCGTGACTGGCTCCTACCCATCTTTCTCGATTCCTTCCTTGGGAAGATTCAAGTGCCTCTTCTTACGGCGATCATCTTGCTTCGCGGCTAGATACACACTCTTTCTGAGCGTTGCTTACTGCAACTGAGACTGAGACACCACCACACATACCACTTCGACATATTGTTTTACCAACACGACTTGCTCAACACGAGCGCAAAAAAAATGGCTCTGCGATACCGCGGGCTTCAGCTTACGGTCTTGGGAGGGATTTCAGCGTTCTGCTCTTCTGTCTTTACGTCACAAAAAGCATGGTATATTCACGATACCCAGAATGGATGGATGAAGTCGTTTCTCTGGTATGCATGTATCAGAGAGACGGTTTGGCTTGGTATGATAGACGAGAATGAATGAAAAAATGGAAAAAGGGCGGTTGGCCCACCAAAATGCTGTCCAAACCTTCATACTTCAAGATACGTGATGAAGGCTAATTTCATTCAGGTGTGAGAAGTCGTAATACTCATTATCGAACGCTCTGTACTTACTTGCTACTTCCTGGTAGTGGGAGAACCAGCCTCCCATACAACTTGCAACTTACTCTCCGTGCTTAGACAGCAACGACGACTTCCTACGCATATTGATGAATTGCGTCCCACGCAGTTCTTTAAGCCCCTCCTCGCACGCCTTTGGCGTAATTCTTCCCGCCTGGAGATCTGCCCGAAGCGCCTGCACCCGCGCCTGATACACCTGTGCGACATAATTCTCGCTGCGCTCGATTCTCGTCGCAGGAGAAAGTGGTGGTGGGAACGTCCCTGTTCGGGGGCTCTGATCGTCTTGAGCAGAGCCAACGGTTGAGACACTAAGCTTACGAGCCTTCAACTCGGCCCACTTGTGGTTCAACACTTCGTCGGGAATCTCGCCACGGGCGTGAGCAAGCAGGAGCTTTTCGGTCGCTGAAAGACGTTTTCTGTGGATGGAGTGTTGGGGCTGGTCAGCAGCTATCGACTGTAAAGGACGAGGACGAAGTGCAGTTGTCTCTGCTAAAGCTGGTGTTTCTGAGGCAGGAGACGAAGGCTCCGAATGCTCGGAATCAGAATCACTCACTGATCCATCCCAGATAATCGTACTCTCCGGGTGCTCCGGGTCTATCTCCTCCTTCGTGCACGGAGAAGGAGAAGGGGGAAGTAAATCATCAAGATCTACATCCACCCAAGAACCCGGCATCTTGGGCTCTTGACCCACAGGATCCGCGATGGTCTGCTTCTTCTCCGGGAAGAACTTGTAGCAGACCAGGTTCATGACGAAGGAAAACGTGATGAGGGAGAGGAAGATCCAGTACAAGACAGAGACCGGCTCTGGCTCGCCATCGCGTGATGTTGGGTGAGGGGAGAGGGCAGATGTGGGGATGAAGAAGATGAAGGCGAAGATGATGGTGTTGATGAGGAAGGCGAGTTTAAGGAGATATTGGAGGAATGGGCCAGCCATTGTGATGTTGGAGTGGAGTTGGGAAGGTGTGTTAAATTCTTTGGACTTGGGAGGTTCGACAGAGGGAGCGTGTGGTTTTTGGGCACTGAGATCGGAGGGATCAGGGACAAAGTGTTTGGTGGAGGCACCGGTTTAGAAATAGGAGGACAATGAATGCATTGTAGTTTGAATGGAACTCTTGATGTTTCTTTGTCCCTTTCAGAGTGGCCAAGAATACTCGAAGCCAGAATTGTGATCCCAAGAGAAACAATCAAGGTGAGACGATTCTGATTGCGGACATGCAGATGTTGATGAGAACAGACTCAAAGTTACATTCACGATGGCCGAATCGACGAATAGTCATGTAATCAAGAAATGCTTGAACGTGGCGAGACCAATGTTGAGGAAATCAGAATATGAATGACTAGATCTTATAGAACTTTATTATTCGACCTTCTGTGAGGAAGATAAAACTATCTCAAGAACAAGTAGCGTTCTGTTCAGTTTCTCCTCCTTCTCCGTTATCCTCCAGGGAATCAACTCACTCAAAAACGGGACCACAACAAGCGCAATAAAGCACCAATATCATTCACCAGAGACCAGCTCTGGACCTACCGTTAGAAGGTTGGTTACGTCTGCAAAGGGAGGAGTTAAAGCCAACCATCGGGAAGGCAGTAAGACAAAAAGCCCAGAAGAACGATGAGCATGAAAACGACGTCAAGGATGCCGAAGAAAGCTGCGACGAACTGTGCCATGGAGTGCTTGAGGAGTTCCTCGAGGATGAGTTGTTTGAGGGCGAAGGCTTGGATTAATGGACCGGCCATTTTGATGTGGGGGAGTTGGAGTGGTTAGGAGGGTATGTTGAGGATTTGGGACTTTGGAGACTGGACTATGGCGAGGGAGGATGTGGGATTTTTGGGCACGGCGAGAGAATGGGCGCAAGACAAAGAATCGTGATCGTGGATTGTTTTAGAAACAAGGGAACAACGGACGGACCGGTGATGAAAGGAGCTTTTCTTGGGTCTCTCGTCCTTTCTATAGCATGGATCAATTCATGATCTCTTCATTGTACCCTAAAAGAAGACCTAGAAGAGCCTTCGAACGTGCTAAAATCCCGTACTGTTCAGGTGTCTGGCACTGACAATCCGGACTTTGCCATGCCGTGCAAGTCTGTGCGTTTGATCGCTCCCTTCTCTGTTCTGCTCACATGTTCGATGTAAACGGGACCTTCACATTTTCCGCCAGGTATCGAGCCTCTTCTGTACCAATTGTGCTCCCGTGTTCTTGTATGCTGCCATGCGGTGCCTCGCCACGCGCCTCTCTCGCCCATGCCGAGGTATACGGTAGATGACTTGTGAACTCGATTCTTGCGTAGTCGCTGACAGCAACACAGTCTCCGTTCAGCTGAAGCCAATCCAGAGAGTCGAGGAATTCGTCCCGCAGCCTCCCAAGTGTCGTCTCCTTCTCCTCCGGTAGGATTTTGAAGAACATCGCGTCTGCGAGGTCCTTGTCGCCGTATTCGGTATAAGTAACGAGAATATCACTGCCGCCAGAGTGCGCAACCGAGATGTCCTGCCATGAGCCAGAAGGTTTGCTCAACAGCTTCCTGACGTCGATGTTGAATGCCATGTGTTCCCGCTTGCCGCTCAAGGCAGACAGAGGTTGGCGGCTTGTGACCACAAGCTCTGCCAGTATTGGATGAATTGTGGAGAGAGTCTTGCATTTGAAGTTTCGGCGATCATCTGCATCCTCCGCAAATCTATACCGCTGCGGACTGTCTTTTGCCTTGCCCATAACCATTTCGATGTCGCTATCGTCGCAGTCAACTCGTAGTGTTGCCTGTAGGGTAATGGATCGCGCGATCACATCCTTCCAGAACCTCGAGATCAATTGCGCACGAGCCAAGTCTTTGATGCGAAGCTTCTGGAGGATTAACTCCAAAATATTACGCTTCTCCAAAGCGTGGTGACCATCTGCACCCGGCTCTTTTGGCGAATCTTGGTCTTGAAGTTCTTTCGCAGCTTCAATGTCGTAATGATTTGGAGCCACATGGCCTTTGATCTTGAGTTCGGCGTGCTCAGGTATGGTTGTGTTATGACTCTCCTTCAATTCGAGCAGCTTCTGCCGGACCGCACCCAGGCGCACACCACAGGTGTTTGAAACATCGACGGAATCGCTGGAGTTTCCGTCTACCCACAGACGCAGCGACAGCTCGGCACACGGTGGCTGGCACACGTAAGGGTCGAGGTTGCCAGGCGACCATTTTAGCATGCGCACGACGTCGAAGTGCTTTGTAAGAGGCAAGCAGTCCGGATAGTCCCCTATGGTCCTTGCAAACACAAGCGGATGCACAACACTGGCCGTGTAGTCCTGTTCATTGTAATGCTTGCCGATAGTGTTACTCCATTGCGCGAAAGGTTCCGAGAGCCTGTGAACGCCGCCTGTCGATGAGCAAGCTTCAAGGAACAACACCTGTCGAAGATGTTTCGAGCCGATGATCACGTCTCGCCAGTACGTGCTGACGCGCTGTGCCTGAGCGACTTCTTTCATGTCCAGCCGCAGCAAGATCTGCTCCAGCAGCTCCACGGTGGCGAGGGCGGTGTCCGTTGCTGTCGTCATGATGCTCTTAGACGCGTGTGAGATGCGTGCTGATGCCGTTGTTCTCTCTTCTGAAGTCGCGCATGAAGAGGAAGTTCCAGGACTGTGACGCGCTTGCCCTTTTTAGCGGCTTGGCGGCGTTCACATGCAAGACGCGCGACTGCCGTTTGTCTTAGCGCGCCTTCCCTTCACGTTTCTCACCCCAACTTCACTTCTCACTTCTCACTTCGCAAAAACAACTTTTCCATTGCTTGAAGTCCTCTCTGCCCAGCGCCTTGCGCAATGGCGCACCCCTACACACCCGCAACAGCAAAGGCCCTTGCCATTCCAGAACTCCTCGAAAACATTCTCTCCTTCATCGATCCAATCCAGCTCTTCGGCATCAAGCGCGTCAACACCGTCTTCAACGACGCCATCTCGACCTCAAAGATTCTCAAGCGGAAGATGCTGCTCGATCCAGACCACGCTGTCACCATCTCCGACCTCAACGCTATCCTCGCGAACGAGAAACTCCAGCGAATGACATACCCATTCACAAGCACCGGCGCCCAACGCAACGTAATCCCAGGCGGCAGCGAGGACTTCACACTGCGACTAGCCGTAAACGAAAACTGGCAAGCCAAGCACGAGAATCTGTACTGGCGCAACCTGTGCGCGCCAGGCCAAGATCCATGCGCGCGAGCTGGCTCTTGGAAGCGTATTTGCTTGAACGTCACCCCTCGAGAAATCACGCACATCAAGGTCTACATCAACTGTTGCGATTGTGGCCACAACCGGTCGATGACGAAGAAGGGCTTTACGCTCGAAGATACGATGGTCGCGGCGATGTCTATTGTCCGTGGAGAGTGGCAGGCATGCGCCTGGGATGAGATTGCTTGTGGTTGCCAGTGTGAGTTTCGCGACCCCTCGGACCTGAGGGGGTGAGAAGAATTACGTTAGGATATCTGTTCTCCGGAGCCCTTGAAGAGCGGACTAGAGCTGGGCGTGTAATCGGGAATGGGAGCGAATCGAGGGCGCAGAAAGGCTAGCAATTGCAGCCAATATGCAGAGATTGGATGTCTCGATGCATTGCCTCGGCCAGCGCCAGATATTTCGCTGTACATAGCCTCAGTTCGGCGTCATGGATGCGCCTTAGTCCTCGTTACTGTATGCCATGCGCCATCTCTTCACTTCTTCCTCTTCACCTTCTCAAATCCATCCTCATCGATCTCAGGCAGAGCCTTCTCTTTCGGCGGCGCGGCAGCCACGAGCGCAGGCGCCTCCTCCATATCATCATCGTCCTCCTCCTCAAGATCCTCCTCGTCGGCGTCTTGGTTGACCTCCTGCAGGTTCACAGATCCCTTCATCTGCCCTCTGTTCTTCCACCTCTGCTCCACCTCCTTAGCGGCATCTAATGTCCTGCTCTCCAGCATCTTTTGCCTTGTAGCCAGAATGTCTCTTGCGACTTGGACCTCGCTCTCGTCTTCCACGTTGCAGTCGAATTCATCTGTCCTGCAGGAATCGTTAGAACATGCTCAAAGCGTGAGAACTCTGTACTCCAACATACATCACCTGCAGCATATAGCATTCGAGATCCAATTGATCTGTGTCCGGTCGCGTAGTCAAGAGGTCTGATACAGCTCCTGCGAACCAGTCGCGCTTGTCGCTGCTGTCGGGTCCACCCCAGGAGTTGGTGACAGAGACGTGGAGGGGCTGCCATAGCGAGAGGAGATACCAGATGCTGTTGTCGAAGGCAGATTGGAGTTGTTCTACTGTCGCTTGGCCAGGTTGTGGAGGTACAGGTGTAGGACCGGCGGCGGATTGTGAAGGTGAGGTCGCCATATTGAAATCGTGTATGTGGAAGGCGCAATGGTAGTGTGAGGGGTGTAGTGCCGTTGACTTTCGGCTCTGAAATTGCGGGACGGTTTGCCTTCCCTTGGATGCGCAAACGGTGACAGGGTTCAGATCGTCAAGCGGGTATGATGATGCGCTTGGGCAGTTGAGCAGTTGGCGATCTATTGGACAGTGCTGTGAAGTGTAATAGATGGTATCTGTGGTGTTGCTAGTGGTGGTCAATCTACCAAAATTATTTCATGAGCCGCAGCGTCACAGTTTCGCGCGCCAAGAGATGCAATTCCATCAGCCCCCGGCACATCGCATGCCACGCACCAGGTTTCTCGCAAAAGCATTGGCCGATCTTACTTGTTGGCCTGCAGGACGGCGCGGGCGTGTGGAACAGCCGGTGCTGGGTTTCCTGGGGTGAGAAGTCTGTGTGAGATCCTCCGTCCTCGAACTGTCCGAGTTCATGTTTGATGACGCAGGGGCCATCACTACCGGCCTGCGCAAGTGAAAGTCTCCTGAGGCCCGGCGTAGCAGCAGTGTAAGACTAAGGTGAGAGAGTGGGACGGCGACGACAAGGTGCTCCTCGTCTCCCTTGACACGCATTCGTCACTCCTTCTGCGTCTTTGTGTTCCTCCGTCTTGTCGCACTTATGCTATAACAACAGCAGGGTTATTGTGTCTGAGTCGAGCGACGAGCCTACCGCGACAGACTTCCCGCTGTCAATTTAATTCCGCCCACCAGCCCAAACACGTGGGAGCCGAGGAGAGCATCGATATTACCGACGAAGTCTGCGCCTGGGACAGTCGTTCGCCGTGGTTCGCGCAAGGGCAGGACGCGACCATGAAGCTGAGCTAGTACGACAGCATTGGAAGAGTTCACAATACATTCCGGGAAGACTGTACGGAGCAACTTCCGCCTGGGTAGCTTCGACATACCTCCGACGCGGTCTGAGACCCAGCAGTCAGGAGGGCAAGGGCAGCGAGCATGCCCTTTAACACCTTCAGCGTCGCGACTGCTGTCACGCCCTCGGTCATTGAGACGTACTTCTCACATTATCTCAACCGCAAACCGCTGAAGCAGAAGCCCACCGCGCACATCTCATATCACGAGGGCCTCCGTCTGATTCGCACCTTCCTCGACTACTCCTCGAAACAGAAAGTCGAAGACCTTCAGGCATTCACTGCACAATGGGTTCCAGTTCCTACCTGGGTCTGGACCAAGGACGTCGAGATTCCACCCCAATTCTTAACGCGATCCGCGAACGCCCTGAAGAAACAGCTAGGACCCAATGGTCTCGAGAGGGTGGGAGGCGAGAAGTGGTGGCAGTGGAGAAGGCCAGAAAGTCCACTACACGCAGAATGGATCGAGATGAAGAAAGACGCTAATGAGCGGAAACGGAAAGGAGTGAAATGCGATCGAGCAATACTCTACATACACGGAGGTGCCTATTACTTTGGATCCGTGGACGAGCACCGATATCAGATGCAGCGTCATGCGAGAAAGCTCAAGGCCAGAGTACTCGCACCGCGGTACAGACTCGCGCCGGAGTTTCCGTTTCCTTGCGGCCTTTACGACTGCATAGCGAGTTACTTCTATCTTCTGGAGCATTTTGAGCCCAACCAGATTCTCTTCGCTGGCGATAGCGCCGGAGGTGGTATGGTCTTGTCTATGTTGGTGACATTACGAGATCAGGGCTGTCCACTTCCTGCTGGAACGATACTGCTCTCGCCATGGGTCGACCTCACACACTCGTTTCCCTCTGTTGCAGGCGATGGGATAGGTGACTACATCCCGCCACATGGGTTCCACCACAAACCCTCCATGGCATGGCCGCCACCGCCCACAACGGACGAGGAGAAGAAGAAGACCCCAGAAAGGAAGTTCACTCAGCCTGTGGAACAGGCTTTTGACATTGTTGAATTACCGGCAACCATGGACTCGGGCGCAGTTAGCGCTAAACCAAGTCGCGACAATCTTCGGGCTGAAGTGCAAGCAGAGAAAGAAGGAAAGCAAAAGTATGTGCCAAACAACCAAATACCGGGTATGGGGCCGCGTCTGGAAATCGCAATCGATGATAAGTTGATCATCATTCGTGAGCAATTTCAGATGTACGCAAAGAACGATTTGCTCGCGCATCCTCTGGTTTCACCCGTTCAGCAGCCTTCGCTAGGAGGCCTTCCGCCAATGCTCATCCAGGTCGGTGGGGGAGAACTATTGAGAGACGAGCAGATCTATCTTGCGCACAAGGCTGCCAATCCTAAGGCTTACCCACCCAGCGAAGGCATTCTGGACGAGCACGATCCGCGAAGAACCACACTGAATCTATATCCCCCAACGGATGTCCAACTGCAGGTTTGGGAGGATCTTTGCCATGTGCCACACACTCTTTCGTTCACGCGACCTGCCAAATACATGTATCGATCAGTAGCTCAATTTGGTGCATGGGCACTTGCGCACGCGCAACATAAGTCGATCGAGATCATGGAAGACGATGCGATCTCTATCATCAGTGACGGAGAAGATCCGGATGACTTTGAAAGCAAAGGCAGTCAAGAGTTTCTTGGTAGCATTGGTCCGGACGGAGTGACTTCGACACAGTTCAAGCTAACTTCGATCGGAGCTGTAGGCAAGGCAGGTGACGAGCTTCCACCGTTCAAGGACCATATGATCAGACAAAGGGTGAACAGACACGGCATAATCTTCCCACTTCCGAAAATCTCAGAGATTGCCAGCTTGCACCTCGATCCAAACACAATCGGCGCCATCAAATCGGGCCCTGTGCGCAAATGGCTAGCGAAGAGAGCAGAGAATGATATTAAATTCGCAAGCGAATACAAGAAGGTGCAGAAGAAGAAGGTGAAGGAGATGAAGAACTATGATAAACCAGAACCCGGCGAGGCCCCGCCAGCGACTGCGCTCTACAACCGTCGGACATCAGGCAACGCGCCAGCGCAGAAGAAGCAGGGCAAGTCATGGGGTCTTGCAATGTGGAGTGGATGGGGAGCGAGTCACGATGAGAGCACGCTAAAGCGAGAAGAAGACATTGTCGAGAAGAAGGCAACGGAGGATAGACCTGAAAGTGCTGCAGAGAGTGCAGTTGTGGAGGATCCGGCCAGGAATGCTTCCGTCGCCACCACGACAACGAACAACCTCTCAGTCCCGGGAAAGGAAGTAGATGAGGATCCGAAAGGCCAGAGGCGGCGCTCCACCGCTAGCGTCTTGTCTTCTTCGTGGTCCAGGAGGAAGGAGGATGCGTACCCGCGGGCTCCACATCATCAACAAGTCCGCGATGAAGGACAAGCGTCAGAAGCAGGATCAATCGTTTCGCCCGTTCTTGATAGTCCTGCGACGTCGAGTAAAGGCTTCTGGGATATGGGGCGTCGATCCAGCACAACATCCAGCAAGCTCAACTTTGGCAACAGGCCCGTGAGCGTCGCGGCCAACACCAAGCCGTCGAAGAGCAAAGAAGACAGTGCTGCGCTTGCAGCGGCTGGCTTCGACCTGGGACCTTCTAAACCTGTAAGTTTTCCTCTCCCCTTCTCTTATCGATCTCAGGTCCTGGTCTGCTGTTCAGATCTCGCTTCGCCTGAAGTATAGCGCTCGCGTATTTGAGAATCCGTACGAGACCGGGTGTACGGGACTACGGAAATGACGAAGCCTCTTTTGTGAGACCTCTAGATGCAAGTCAGCATCATGATGATTCTCGTATGAGTTTCTTGATGGTTCTGGGATGCGAAAGTCGCATATTCAAATGTGCCAAGCACAGTCGCCGATCAAGCTTCGGCGACCAGATGTTCCATGCAGGGGCTGACGAGTGTTCTGTGGTACAGGCTCCTAGGAAAAAGTCAACCTCGCCGAATGCAGGAAAAGCGCTCGCGCCTACCATCTCGGAAACGGCCAGGGGAGACGCCGTCATGGTCCCTGGAAGTACCAACACTTTTATGTCGCCGGATAATAGCAGACCTCACAACGGGGTTGTTGCTTATCCTTTCAAGATCAGATCAGGCGATAATGCCCGAGGACTGAACGTACGGTCGCCGTCTCCGAATCCTTCGACTATGACACTGGACTCCAATTACGCTCCTGAAAAGGATGTTACCGGGTCATCGAATGGCGGCGCTGTGGAGCTTCCAGCTATCTCGTCGGCATCTGCACGTTCCCCAGAAACAGTGCAGGGATCGACTGAAACCGAATCTGTGCCGACCCCTGTCGTGGCACAAAGCACTATCGACGAGACAGATCAAATGTCCACGGGCGGACGTCCAGTATCTTTACTCCCGGACAACACTTCTATCGCAAAGTTCAAATCACCTGAAGAAGACCCGGTCAGCCCTCTCAGTCCTGTCGAACAGATCGATCCCATTGCCAATTCCTCAAACGTCAACAACCAGCAAAGACGCAATCGTTTCGAATCGCGCGACTCTCGACTCGGTCAGTTGGGCGCAGACGGCATGCCAACATCAGCATTCCCAGAAAGCACTGTAGCCATGGACGGTCCACGACCCGCACCTTTTAAAGTGCGCAACCCAGTCTTCGACGCTCGAGCTGCCAACGCAACGCCAAACGCCTCTTCGAATCAGCCCGGGCAGCCAAATGAGACCGTGAAAGCAGCACCTTTCAAGATGAGACATACGATCTATGATCCGAAGGTTGCACCTCCAGGGAGCAAAGCGCCTCAGCAAAGTGAGCAAATCCCAGCTGCGATCGCGATGCCGGTGACCAGTACTGGCGGCAAGAGAGAACCCTCACCTCCTTCGTTGATTGAACCTCCTCCACCACCTCCACCTACCACAGTCGCGACCCCAGTAGTGTCTGTGCCATCATCTTCCGGAGCACCCCGTCCTGATTCTGCTACCATTGCTACCGGAGCAGGTGCTTACAATTTTGATAATTCACAGGCCAACAGCAATATAACCCTTCCAACCAATGTAACTCACGCCCGTCCAGTCGCCATGCGTCTGGACTCGAACGGCCCACCACCAACTCCTCCGCCGAAGGATACTCCTCCAGCGACGCCACTGCCACCAATACCGCAGGGTCAGAGCCAGAGCGGAGTTCCTAGCCGGGTTCCTGTTCCTCGATCTTCGAGTAGACAGGCATCACGAGAAGACTTGCTTGCAGCATCTGTCGCCGCTGCTGGTGCCCATCCCGTCCCTTCAACAAGTACTGCAAAGTCCAGCGCGAACGTGGCAGCATCAACGACAGCAGCAGACAGCGGCCATCAACATGCAATCAGCAACGCAACGGCTCCTGTGCCACTGCCCACGAGCAAATTTGCTGCATCAACTACTTCCCTCACTACACCTACTTCGCCACCATCACTGGGCAAGATGAGCTTTGAGAACTTGAGCATACATGGAGGAGACGTAGCAAGGTCACAGAGACCTACTTTGGAGACATTCGTTACAGCAACGGAAGATCTGGACATCAAAGCCCTTAATGGAGATCAGAAAGATAATTTCATATGAGTAATGGGAGGGCAAGGCGGAGTGGGAAAGTACTCGCCGAGTATATGACATCGAAGCATTGCATGAGGCATACAGACCTCGTTGACATCTTTCAGTGAGGGGCGGAGAGCATGGCTTGCACAGCATATGTGTTTCGGCATCTGCGTTCTAGCCTTTGCCATTTGGATACCTATCTCCTAGCATATGTGTGTACAGTACGTCCTCAATAGCTTGCATAGGGCGGCAAGAGAGAGTAATTTGATTCACGTGCGAATTTCTGAGGCCTTATTCAGAGTCGTACGATTTTGTGTCACTAATCGCGGCACCAATTCTAGTATCGAATAGACTCCAATCCCTCTTGATATTTCTTCCCTCTGCTGATGCTCGAGCCATGGCTTTCTCTTGCTCCTTTGAACTCGCATGTCCTTGTCCGCTCTTTCACCCGTCCTAGCGTCACTTTGTCCACGGCAAGCCGCTTCTCATCCCGGAACACTCCACACAATTATCCCCCATTCCATCCTCTCCTTCACATGACAGCGGCTGCTGCGGACGAACTCATCACCAACGTCTTCTCTATCCGACGTTCTCCATGGACATCAGGAACATTTGCCTTTCGGTTCCCCAGCCGTGGCAGCGGCTATTGCGGAGGCTCCACACGCCGAGAAACATGGAGCTTCCAAATCAACGGGCGGTCATTGGCTGTGACATGCTCGAGCGACCTTCCATCTCCACCTTTGCTCGGAGGAGGGGAAAGCGAGACCTGCCATTTTGCTTGCCGCGGGCGACGATGAGGCTGGAGCCGTCCTAGGAGGTACGTGGGAAGACGATTGAGCCACCAGATCTTAGACGGACTGCGTGGCTACATGGGTGTAGGTACTTTTGTGTCTTGAACGAGTACTGCATCTTTTGCTTTTCGTGTTTCCATCTCCATCCTTCCTCTACCTCTATTCTTCCAACCGACTCTCTTACGGCTTCGTGGATTGGACAGTACAGGTAGACCTTGAGAGCAGATTCTAGCGACCATGAATCACGCGAGCAACAACACCCAGAGCAAGAAGCTCACGGGCGAGCAAGTCGCCACACATAACAACAAGGACTCTTGCTGGGTGATTGTCCATGGGAGGGCATACGATGTCACAGAGTGTAAGCCAGCTTCATCCCAATCTCCAACGCCCTCAACTGATGTATTCTCCAGTCCTCCCAGAGCACCCAGGTGGTCCCAAGATCATCCTCAAGTACGCCGGCAAAGATGCGACCGAAGAGTACGAGCCCATCCACCCGCCAGACACCCTCGACAAGTTCCTGGACAAGAGCAAGCATTTGGGCGAGGTGGACATGAACACAGTCGAGCAAGAAGAGAAGGCAGAGGATCCATTTGAGATTGAGAGACAAGAGCGGATTAAGCACATGCCCATCTTGGAGCAATGTTACAATTTGATGGACTTCGAAGCCGTGGCGAGGCGCGTGATGAAGAAGACTGCGTGGGCATACTATTCGAGCGGTGCTGATGATGAGATTGTGAGTGCCAGCAACAGTCCAGCAAGATTGGCATTGAAGGATACCGATGTACTGACAATTCCCAGACGATGCGAGAAAACCACAACGCCTTCCACAAGATCTGGTTCCGACCCCGTATACTTCAAAACGTTGAGAAGATCGACTTCTCGACAACAATGCTGGGTACGAAAGTCGACATCCCCTTCTACGTAACCGCCACGGCGCTCGGCAAACTCGGAAACCCCGAAGGAGAAGTCGTCCTAACCCGCGGCGCAAAGAAACACAACGTAATCCAAATGATCCCGACCCTCGCATCCTGCTCCTTCGACGAAATCGTAGACGCGAGAGAGGGCGATCAGGTCCAATGGCTGCAGCTGTACGTGAACAAGAACCGCGACATCACGAAGAGGATCGTTCAACATGCAGAGAAGAGAGGTTGCAAGGGTCTTTTCATCACGGTCGACGCACCACAACTCGGCCGAAGAGAAAAGGACATGCGCTCCAAATTCGACGAGACAGAATCCAACGTCCAGAAATCCGGCGGAGATAACGTCGATCGATCGCAAGGAGCCGCTCGAGCCATCTCTTCCTTCATCGACCCGGCGTTATGCTGGGATGATATCCCCTGGTTCCTGTCAATCACCAAGATGCCCATCATCTTGAAGGGCGTGCAGCGAGTCGAGGATGTCTTCAAAGCTATTTCTGTAGGTGTCCACGGAGTCGTCCTATCCAACCACGGCGGCCGCCAACTCGACTTCGCCCGCTCCGGCGTCGAGGTCCTCGCAGAAGTCATGCCCGAACTGCGCAAACACGGCCTGCAGGACAAACTCGAAATCTTCATCGACGGAGGTATCCGTCGCGCAACCGACATCATCAAAGCTCTCTGTCTCGGCGCGAAGGGAGTAGGTATCGGTCGACCGTTCCTGTACGCTATGAGTGCGTATGGATTGCCGGGTGTGGATCGCGCTATGCAATTGTTGAAGGATGAGATGGAGATGAATATGAGGTTGATTGGGGCGACGAAAGTGGAGGATTTGGGGCCGGATATGATTGATACGAGGGGGTTGAGTATGCATAGTGCGGGTGTGCCGCATGATCAGTTGAGTTGGCAGACTTATGATCCGCTTGCTGGGCCGGTTTGGAAGGCGGGGGCGAAGTTGTAGAGACCATGTGTGGGAAGGGGGCGGGCCACTGTGAGATGAGTGCAATTTGATGATTGAGGATCTTCGATGGGCGTATCTGATGAATGTATGTGTGTGATTGTATATATTGTGATATATCGAGATGGTTAGACGTTCAAGCGGTGCTTTTGACAGAGGTTCTTTCTCGGGTTCTTGAGTTAACTACTTTCTTGAGTAGTAAACGAAGTGCAGGTGACTCTAAACGGTAGGAGATATGTTGCAGACTGTCAAGCATCTGTACGTCTTTCACATGCTACGTCTGTCTGTAAGTGAAGTACCTACTATCCTTGCCATGCGGTGCCTACTGGACGGCATTACCCATTCTAGTAGTTACTTCTATAGTGTCGTCCACTATGGCCCGGCTGGATACTCATCCGGTCTTTGGCGTTTGCGTATCTTGGTAGGCTACTAGATATGGCTTGGCTTTGGACATGTACATTGAAGCTTAGGCGCAATCCGGTAAGCCCTTATTGGAACGCTCGTGCGCTCTCCATTGAACGTCGGTGATGAGAGTCATAATAATATGGATGTTTTTCGCGATCGCAGCAGGATTCTGGAGCGCGGGAGAGATTGTTGATGGCGGTGGTGCCACCTATGAAAAGCGGCCCCGAAATAAGGCGAGGATGAGGCTCAACTCAAATCAACGAGTTGGCAGAACGGAGCATCTCTTGTATTAGGTTAGGGGGTTCGGCTTCGGGGAGTTCTAGCAGTACCGGTAGCTCTGACCTGCAGTACTATAGTGGCGAAGATCCTATGCGGGCAATACTCGCCGGATGGGGATGTTTATTGTTTGAGAATCAATTGGTGATGCGGAAAGGTGTCTGATGATGGGAGTGGACGGCTCTGGCCGGAAGATTGTCTCATGGATATGAGGCATTCGATAGTAACATTGGTCTCGATGCTGAGGATATTGGTAAAGACGATACAAAGCCGTTAGTGGCTTCTTCACAACAGCGCCAAGGAATGGTCGGGGTCTCGGGTTGTCCAAGCTCCACACGTCTTCAGTGCAGATCGAGAGTCCAGATTGCTTTGAGGTATGCTTCAAACAACAGTCGTTCTCTGCATGAGTATAGATGCCGGAGAAGCGCGGTGGTACAGAATGCTCAAAGCAGGCTGCATTGCGAAGGAAAGGCCGGTTTGGGATTGAGAGTAGATGGCATCGAGATGCGCCGTGCAGAGGCCTCGCAGTTCGCAGGCCAATTCTCGATCCCCAGGCTGAATCTTGATGCGGACGTCGTTGACGAAAGGGTCATGCCAATCGGCCACCATCGCGGGCGCTAGAGCCCACAAACACCTGCAGATGTGCAGCAGCTTCGGCTGGCACAAGGACGGTCGCAATGGCCATGGGAGGCACGCTGGCTGGCGTCTGGCGTCTCTGACGAGGAGCACAGTCGGCCTCCATCTATGATGATGATTCGTGGTCGTGCTTATCCGCGTCGTGCTTGTCAGGGATCCAAGGCACTCGATGACCGCTTGCCATTTGCGCAACACATCACCTCGACCTCTCTACCACTCACCATCTCTACCACTCTTCCTCCACAACCACCAAAACACTCGCCACCACCCCCGCTAGTCCATCTCCTACCCAACATCCTCGACCGACACTCTGCTTCTGTGTCGCTGATGTTTCGCCGCTACTATATTTAATTCTAGCATATTCCGTCAACCTGGATCCCACCGACAACGGTCGACGTCATCTTCAAGCTGGAGTATCACCACATCACCACCTTCGCTCTAGTGCTCCCACACGACCACTCGATACCTGTACAGTGCCGGACAATTGAAAACAATCAAGTTTGAACATACATGGAGCATTGAGACCGACGGAGCACCTGCATATGGTCTCGACACAAGCGTCAAGCTGGATACCTCATATATAAACCCGCCTGAAGGCGCTCCCTTCAATCTGGCGGCGAAACAGGACGACTTGATGAATCAAGATGAAGGACAATCAGAAAAGAGCTCGGTTCCTGTCGCTCTAGCAGCGTACGAAGATGCGCGAGAACTTGTGCGCCTAGTACAATGCTCGCAATGCTCAAAACCATACCGGTATCCAATCACTCTGCCTTGTGGCAACTCCTTATGCCGAGAATGCATGCCACAAGCCCATGAGCGAGAGAACATCTCATATCCGGATCTGCCTGGACGCCGACAAGCATTCACATGTCCCTTCGGAGATTGCGGGGAAGAACATCCGGCATCGGATTGCAATGTGGACGTAGTGTTGAGCAAAGTGATGGAATCGATCGCGGAAGTCGTTGTCCAGCATAGCTCCATCATTGGAGATGTGCCAGTCTTGATGGAGGAGAATGCTCGCTGGGACGAGGTCGTCAGCTCTCAACCATCTTCGGACATGCCCCGCGTAAAGGAAGACTCAGCTGGACGATTGATCGCCACTTACACTCTCGCTGCGCAAGGAAAGATCCCGTACAAAAACGATGTTTCGTATGTTTCGGAAGCTACGGATGCCGACCAGGTGAGGGCTATGGACATCAACGTCCTCCAGGAGCTTCGAGATTCGACTCAAAGGGAGGTTGACTGCCAAGTCTGCTACAACATCATGCTGGATCCCGTTACTACTTTCTGCGGGCATACCTTGTGTCGAAAATGCATGGCGCGTGTGCTGGACCACTCACTGCATTGTCCGGTTTGCCGAAGAGGGCTCGCAATATCCCCTGCTCTTTTCCGACAACCAAGCAACAAGACTCTCGTGGGTCTCCTCAATGGGCTATGTCCGGAGACAATCACCGCAAGGGCAGATACTGTGTCTCAAGAAGAAATGAGTCCCGACGGTCTGTCCAACGTCCCGCTGTTTGTGTGCACTCTCGGCTTCCCCGGCCAGCCTACCTTCCTCAGGATCTTCGAACCAAGATATCGTCTCATGCTGCGACGCGCCCTGGAAGGCAATCGACAATTCGGAATGCTCATGTACAATCGATATGCCGAGCCACAGGGTGAGCTTGGTACCGTTCACTTCTACCACTATGGCACCATGCTCCACATCATCCATGCGCAAATGATGGGAGACGGGACCAGCTTGATCGAAACCCGTGGCATGTTCCGATTCCGTGTCAAGTCCCACAACGTGCTGGATGGTTACACTATTGGCGATGTCGAACGATTGGATGATGTCAGTCTCGCTGAGGAGGAGCGCATCGAAGCGGAGGAGACGTCTGCGCCTCCTTCCGAGGGAGAAGAAGACATTGCTGCGCAGATCAGTCGCATGTCTACTCAAGCTCTGCATGCTGTTGGGCAGGAGTTTGTCGAACGCATGCAAGCAAGGAGCGCCAACTGGCTACAGCAACGCGTCCTTGACGTTCATGGCCAACCTCCTGAAGACGCCGCACTCTTTCCGTATTGGTTCGCCAGCGTGCTTCCCATCAGCGAGGAGGAAAAGTATAAGCTTCTTGGGACTCGAACAGTGAGAGAGCGTTTGAAGATTACTGCCACCTGGATTCGCAGGATCGAAACACAACGATGGTGAGTCAGCCTCTTCTTGTCACACATTGATGCAATAGCAGCTCGTCCAGCGAGCGGCGCATCTTTTATGGACTCGCGCTGACCGGGCTCTGCAAAGGCTCTTCCTTTATAATTTACTCGACTAACTGGACCCAGGTACCAAAGCAACTCCTGTCGCATATTATGACTCGCTGCAATCAACTATTTTGGACCTTCTGTGTTACTACTTCTCGCGATTTGTTTACACTGGGCACGTTCTGGCTTCCAGTAATTGTTTATATATCTATCAACAACCCCCGACTATACCCATCATCTGGATTCGAATCTGGTGTACATGAGGATACACTGAAAGCACGGCGCTGGCGCATCATCTGGGAGCGGCGAAAGAATGCATCTGTTGGTGTTTGTACTGCAAGACAGAGGGCTCTGCGACTTGGTTGAGATATGTCTTTATGCATTTGACGATATTCATGGCCAATGTTAGAAGAGAGGAGGAAACCAATCAATGATCCACATCTTTTATGTCTACTATCCTTATCTCGTACTACTTACATCCTTCGTCCGATCGAGCTCCGGGGCTAGAAGGTAAGGCAGTGCTTCCAACGACATGCTAACACCAACGACGACCAAGAAGACCAACATGCCTGCATGTCGTTGGCAGCCACGACACCACGACTCAGAATTGCATCTTCGACTGGCATAACAAACCACTTCACCAGAGCCGCGTGGCTTCAGCCGAGACCACGTCTTCGCACGAACTAGCGGTATAGGACCAAGAGAAGGGTCTATCTGCGAGCGATAGCAGATTAGATCGTCACCACGTGCTGTTGACACTGCAAACAGTCTGCCCATCACCACACTATATGCTGCAAGAAGTGGTGTGACAGCACAAGAAGAGGTGATATGGCGGACTTGTCTCCCGTTCCTGCGTCAGCTCTGTCCCATTCAAGAGATGTCGGAGCAGCCAGGCGCTTCTTTTGACTCGAGAACAACTGACGAAGATGTGCGTGCACGGGAAGCCTGCCACATGGAGAGATGCGTGCTAAAGATGGTAGCTCTTCGGTTGCGATGTCTAACTGCATGGCGAACGATGATTGGTGTCGCGAACGGATTGCTTGGCGTGAGGAACGACAAGGATCCAATCCGAGAGCTTTCCTACGCGCGCAGGCGCCTCAGGAACCACATCCCACTTGGCTGGGCTCCTCTCAATGTCTGACGGACTTGGCCAGCACAGGAGTCGAAGCCACCGACTCTCGTAGCCATTCGTTACGCGCGCTGGTCGCAGCACGACTTCGTCACCTCTTTCTATATCGCAAGACTCCCTGTCCTTGAGTCCTGTCATCTGTCTGTTCGTTCTGTATCCACATCGCCAGCGTCTTGATCTGCAATGCGAATGGAAACCTTCCTAGTCTATGCGTAACCCCACCACGAAGGTCCGTAGTTGAAGACAGGACGGAGCTCCTCCGGAATACCAGACAAGAGCATACTGCAGCAGCTGAGACATTGGTCTCGGGCGTACCAATAGAGAGACAAGTAGCGCCATGTCGCTCAAGCAAGAGATTGAGACTTGGGTCACTGCGCTGGCCGCATACGACAACAACGAATTCGACAGTGCCATCAAGTGCTTCGAGCAGATCGCGGATACATCGAAGATACTGTTCAACTGTGGAGTCATTCATGCGACGCTGGGAGAGCATGGCCGGGCTGTCGAGTGCTACCAGCGAGCTGTGGCATTGGACCAGTACCTCGCCATTGCATACTTCCAACAGGGTGTCAGCAACTTCCTCATGGGAGACTTTGAGGAAGCCCTAGCCAACTTCAACGACACTTTACTCTACCTGCGAGGCAACAACAACATCGACTATGAGCAGCTCGGGTTGAAGTTCAAGCTATACTCGTGCGAAGTTCTGTTCAACCGTGGATTATGCTACGTCTACCTACAACAGAAGGATGCTGGAATGCAAGATTTGATATTCGCAACACGGGAGAAAGCAGTACCAGACCACGATGTAATAGACGAGGCCATTCGGGAACAGGCGGAGGGATACACCGTTTTCTCGATCCCAGTCGGCGTTGTGTATCGGCCAAACGAAGCCAAGGTCAAGAACCTCAAGGCGAAAGACTACCTCGGCAGAGCAAGACTGGTTGCTCAGCAAGAATATCAAAATCAGGACGCCCGCCGACGAGCACTGGCGGCTGCAGGCGTCGATGACAGGCCCGGTGAGAAGCTCTCGTATGCTGCCCTCAACCTGGTCAGACCCGATCTCCGCAGCAGAGCCAGACAGCAATCGGAACCGCCTCTTCACCGGAATGTCTTCCCTCCCACACCTCCTCCTGAGCCCGAAGTACGACCAGACTCCGCACATGGCAGACGCAAGTCAACGGAGAGTACCAGCTCAGAGCGATCGAACTTGCAGGCCGCCCGGCCAGGTGCCAAAGCCCTGCGACTTGAGCTTGGCGCCGCGGCGTTCGAGCAACAACAACAGAAAGCATCATCATCGTCAGAACAGCGACCACGACTTGGCGCGAAGCGATCGGAATCGGAACGTCCTTCTATGAGGAGAGAATACTCTGGTGGATCTACACGAAGTAATGACAGTCGAAGACGCGAGCGTGATCAACAGCAGAGATCAAGTGTTCGTGATCAGATTCCGGAAGTCCGGATTGAGGAAGACCCGATTGAGGCGTACAGCGAGCAGGTGCAACAGTCACAGGCACAAGCACAATCATCCTCCTCACATCAGCTGTCGCGGTCAAGTGCACACCGGAGCCATCCGGTCCCGATCGAAGAGGAAGACGAAGACGAATTCGATGGAGTCTCACCTTCAGATTCCGCCATCTCGCCTCTAGCTTTCGAGATCATCCCCCCAAAGCAGCAATCCTCAGGCACCGCTACCACTACCACAATCACCTCCCCCTCTTCAACCCATCAACATCAACGCCACCGCTCCCGCGGCGCCCCAGAAATCCGCAAAATCCGAATCAAAGTCCACGCAGAAGATATGCGCTATGTCATGACTACCCCCACCGTGAGTTTCGAGGAATTGTATGAGCAAATCCGGAATAAATTCGGATTTAAGGGTGGGTTTAAGTTGAAGATGAGGGATGAGGAGGGGGATATGGTTACTATGGGGGATCAGGATGATTTGGATATGGCGATGGGGGTTTGTAAGGGGGAGGCGAGGAGGGAGAGGGGGGATATGGGGAAGATGGAGGTTTGGGTGCAGGAGATTTGATGGGTTGGTATGGGGGGGTTGGATTGGGGATGGGGGATGGGTGGATGGTTGGATATGATGGTTGGATGAGATACCCTTTGCTTTCTTCTTTTTACTACCTTTACCTTGGTCGACGAATGCTTTGATGTCGCTCGCCTCATTATTTCCCGGTTCCAACTTACATGTATGTACCGCGTTTCGTTTCGTTTTTCAGCATACGTCTACCTGGCGTTGGGCTGGGCATCAGCGATCTTGTACATTATTATAGCAGGGCAGACAAGAGCAGCAATACATATATTATAGAGATACAAATGACGTGCTTCACCTCAGAAAACATGACATCCACATCCTGTCCGCCGCACCGACTTCTAGAACGTCAGACAATGCATCGGTGACCCAGAGAAAGAAAAACTTGCTCTCGAAGGATGCAATGCTCTTGAGATGAAGGGAGATTACGATGTGAGTGGGATATGACGCGTTTCGTTGGTCCTGGCATTAACCATGTCGCAGCAGGTTTCTCGAGATGTGGTTGCTGTGGAGATGGTTGATACAACCAAGTTCGCGAGGAGGAGGCTCTTGATCTCTTGGAGGGCTCGCCTTGCTCTCTCTCCTTGGAGATTTGTTTCGTCGGCATCATCGAAGGACTATTGCGGAATCGCATGATTGTGAGAGTGATGTCTTGCCAGGTGACAGTGGGCCAAGCATGGGTCATCGCGATTGCAGGTGGACAATGCTGCGGGATTCTTCGATATCTTCGATGGATTCTGAGCGGGACGTGTACGGTGTACGACGAATTGCTCTCAGTTTCATCTTGGCAGCGTTCTTCGATGTCGCGTCAAATACGCGGATCTCGTGGCAGTGAAATCTCAGACAGACCATTGTGGTGGTGCGCTGCACAAAGTATCATCAGCCTCGCTCTTGGCTCGACTTGCTCTCCAGGGAAGTAGTAACTAGTCGGTGTGCAGGAAAGCTGAGCTTGTACACAGCCTGGCAGCCGTATCCTTCCCGCATCGCATCGTCGCATTGGCATGTACATTTATCCTTCGTCGCTGTGACGTCCGAGATGGAAGAAGCTCCACGTCTTTGCGCATTCCGGTATGCATTCGGAACACATGCGATACCTCATCAACCTGTCAATGTGGAGGACTCGCGGGTGGCTTGTAGCTTCTAAGGCATCAATAACCCGCTCGCATAAGCTTGTCCACGAAGAAGCAACGGAGGCGTGGTGTGAGTGCAGTATGATCAGCATCCCGCTTCGTCCCTCGCGACTTGCTCCTCGAGCAAAGACCGGGAGCTTGTTCCGGGGCGGAAAACTCACGGGTCATTCGAAGTACATGTTGTAGGTGTGTCGTCCGACAGCATCAGCGAACACGTGCAAGCAAGGCGATCATCACCATGTGTGCGATGCGTCGGCCGCACGCATCAAAAAGGTTCCAGGGACAGACACCTCATGACAGGCTCACCGCGAAGCGGAATCTCTCGGGTGGCTTCGGTGCCAGCATGGCAGCTGTAGACAGCGAAGTCACCTGCATAGTCCTGGTGTGAAGGAGGGTACTGTCATTCGAACAAGATTGCCGGGTTAGTGGTAGAATGATGAGATGTCCTGCTGGCACAAAGAAGACGAAACAATTCTCATCTCTTCCTCACATCAATACAGAGAGGGTACGGCCGGAGCGGACAACGGAAAGCCCATCGTCTTAACTCCCCGAGAGATTCCAGAATCTCAGCTTTGTGAATGGATGACATCAAAGACCCAAGCAGCCAAGAGCAGCAGTCGGAGTTTTGCTTTGTGAGCAACCACGGAGAGACTTTCACGCTCGGCGAACGGAAAGATTCAGATTCCCAAGCAACGTGAGCAAAGCCTTGCAGCTGATCGCAAACCACATGCTCACTAGACACCCTTTCAGGCAAGCGTATTCCACAGTATTATGCAAGCAACCCTGAGATGCACAGTGAGCTAGTACAGTACAGTGAGATCCTTCTTTGGCGAGCAGCATCTCGGGGCTGGCGCGGGCTTTGTGCGCGAGCTGCGGGCTTCGTTCGCGAAAAAAGTATCTTCGTACATCCGTACAATCCTTCCGTGCTCCGGAAAGTCGCCGACCTGTTTTTCGGCGGAGAAGAAGGGAAAAAGTAGTTTCTGTCCATGGGTGCTCCGAGCTTATTGTTAACTGTGATAATGAGCCGTTTCTGGGAAATGAGGATTCATTGCGGAGACGAAGCGGGAATTTCACTTGCAACGGAAGAAAACGAAGACGTTACTAGGGATGAAGCGAAGCGAAGCGAAAGGAAAGCATGGAGACCGTTGTAATGTTTGTTTGAAGTGTTTTGATTGTGATTTGTAGATTATCGTATTTCCTCCTCTGAGGCGTTCTCAACCAACGACCACCAAATATGATCGAAAGGGAGAACTGCTCTCGTCCTTAGATGTCTTTCCGTAACCCGTAACTGTGTGATATATATGAGATGAGAATCCGCTCAAATGTTCCGTGTTCCATGTAGAAACTCCTCGCTTGAAGTAGTAGACAATGCTCGCTCGCTAAGACGCTGGACAACGACAAATGGTATCAGAGAGAAGAGAGTATTTAGCAGGCCGCGATGCACGGTTGGTGATGTTGTTGTGCTAATAAGCTCTCTTCTGTCTTGACGTTGTAGAAGTTTGTCGTTGTGATTGCTTGTCGGTCCTTTTCGCTCAGCTCAAAAGTCGGTTGCTCAGGTGATGAAGGCATTGACTCGTCTTCAGAATCGGAGTCAGAGTCGAGAGTGAGCTCAGGTGGAGAGTGCTGGTTTGATGGTACGCGGGTGAGAGCAAGGTCGTCATCGAATTCGTCGTCTGAGTCCATGTCCTCGTCCTCGATCTCTTGTGATGAGACCTCGACTGGTGGTGATCGGATGCGGCTTGGGACTTGGATGCTGAACATCTCTGCGTCCTCGTCGTAGATGTCGGAGCCATCTTCGGACTCGAGATCAGAGTCGTCCTCCTCATCCTCCTCTGCGATGGTGTCGATCCACTGAATGTGACGTGGCTCTTCTGGCTTGGAGGCCTTCTTGACTGATTGGTTGAACCAAGCCTCTTGCTCCCGCTCAGCGTCTGCGAGTTCGACCATGAGGGTGTCAAGGAGGTTGGCATGTCCGACCAAGAGTCGGAGGTCGTGGTCGGCTCGCTGGGCTTCACGACCAAGCTTGGTCCTCGCAGTGGAGGCCACGCTGTAGGTCATGGTCAAGCTCATCCTTTGCTTCTTGGCTGGTGGGAGGGTTGGTGATGTTTGGTGGATTGTTGCGTTGGCCTCGAATGGCTCGAACGAAGATTGAAGCCTCAGATGGGAAGGCATCTTGGTTATATGAATCTCGTGACTCAGATGTAGGTGTGAGTCTGGTAGAATATGGCGAATAGTTATGCCTGAGTCACCCTGGCCAATAAGGTTGTCTTGGTGGTCTAGGTTGGTGAAGGCCGAAGTTGGTTTGATGTTTGTAAGCCTTGGTGGTTCTTGTCGTGGACGACGGTAGTGTTCGTCTTGAGTGCTGGATGTGTTGATGTTTGGATGTGATGCTGAATACGGAAGCAGACACAATGGGAGGAAGAACTGGATATACAAATACACGTCGAACGTGTCCTGCCTTGGAATCCGTCAGCGTAAGTCCGCAGGCCGCTCGGTCCTTGCACGCTGCAGCGACCGACGCGCAGGGACCCCGGACAGAGTTCGAAACCTTGCATTGAGTACGGCCATAGCGGAGTCAAACGGGGCTGCCAGGTTCCGTCAGACAAAGGGCTCCTCAGGCCAATCGCCGTGCGGCAGCCCGCAGACCCGAGTGCTTGATTACAAGTCGTCACCGCTTTGTGAGTCTGTCGTTCGGACGGCTCGCATAAGCACAGCCCTGGGATACGGCGGATGGATTTGTGGTCGTTCGTCCGCGACATGCTAGCGAAGAGTCATCCAGCACACAGACTGCCTGTTCTGGTAAGCAGTGCTATTGCTCAGCAATTCTTTCTGCGACACACAGCAGACTCGCCCACTCTGCCTCATCTGGGAGCGGTATGAATCACAATCACCTGCTGCTTCGCTTGGCGCCATCTCAGTCTACCTGCGGCTTCCTTGAGACACTGGCACGGCTGGTACAACTGGCCGAGTGCACCGCCCAGCTGCCCAAGAGCGCTGGCATTGGCGTCCGCGCATGGAATTCGCAATTTCGCTTTCTTGTCAGGCGTCAGTATTCTCTTGCGCCAGACAAAGTGTACGCGGATAGCGTCGAATGGCCTGTGTGGCTTTGAGAGCGTCGCAAGGCCGCCGCGAACGCGAGTGGAGATCCAAGATCCAAGCCTTGAGTCGTCTCAGGCACCCGCATACTTGCTCGCTGCTACAGTAGTCTGCCTGTATTCGCATTCGTATCGTCGTTTCACAAACATACCACAGCAGGATCATTACAGTGCTATTGCTGTGGAATCGGGCTCACCGTTTGAAGGGTTCGGTGTGGCTTGCGTCCTGCTGTGCAAAGTAGCATCAGGAACAGGCGATTCCGGTCAGCTCGCCCTCCATGGGCGTGCACAAAGTCATCAAACATCTGCAAGCCAGCGACATTCCTTGCTGCCGTTCGCGCTGCATCGCGCGGCGGTGCGGTGTTCTGATGGAGTAGTCGTCAGAGCAGCGCAGCCTGGTTCTCATGCAGCCCTCTCAGGCTTCAGTCACAGAACCGGAGCATCTGTATTCCAAAGTCTGTGAGTCCGGAGCCAAGGGCGCATCGCATGTGCGTCCTTCTCGGCCGCAAAGCGAGATGCAGAGTGCATGAGGGCAGGAAGCGGCGGAAAGATCAAAGTCCGCTCCCAAAAACCATTGTCCCTTCCAGGAGGATGGCGTCAGGCACCCGGGCCCAGCAAATCAGATGCCTCGCTTGCTCGGGTCGTCTGCAAGCGTGTTCCTCCGGAGCATTTTCTCGTCCGCAGAGCATTTCACACTCCGGCTTGATAAACCGTTCGACTCCCATCAGGCATCCTCGTACGAGCCTTGCGAGAACGAGACTTTCTCTATACTTGGCCTGACTACTTTCCTGATCCGACGACTCGTACCATACCGATGCGAACACCGCTGCCTAGAAACACTCTTCCTTGGCGCCTACAATGCATTGAGGGCTCTCCAACTCTCTGCTTTGCACAGCCCTAATCCCAATGCCAGCCCTCGCCAACACAGCGACGGATCAATCTTTCGGATACTAATGAGTAGGCGAAGCATGGTATGTAGGATTCGCTGAATCTGTCCGCGGCCACCGTGGCATGCTGTGCCTGGAAGGATTACTCACCGAGCTGCCATCTTCTTCTCTCCGGCTTGCAACACAACCGTCGCAGCGCCGTACCGAGTACAGTACGCTCGTCCGGCTCGGTGAACAAGCTCGAGCCAATGGCAGGGATCTGGTAGGGCTGCCCTGCACGGCGCACGCGAAGGATTCTAGACGATCTTGCTACGGAGTTCGAATTGAATTCTCCGCTGACAAACTCTTAATTCCGAGCCCTCTTCAAAACCCTTCAGCTCGCTGTGGGTCTTGGTATGTACAGAAATCAATATATGCTGATGAATCCAACGTCGCGACTCGAAAAGTGCTGCTCGATGGTTCGAATTCTCTTTGCTCACGGGGTTTCAGCTCGAAATCAGCCCTTGCAATGGCGTGCAGACCTCCAAACCTCCAGCCGCAACGACGATTGGCTTGTCATGCTCACATGGAAGATTCATGTGCATCCTCGTTCTGAGTGCTCGGTCAGCCGAAGTTCCACTCATAATAAGCGGTACCTGACAAAACACCACGAGTTGACCGGGATGTCACCTCGGATCTGCGAGAGTCAAGAATCTCACCATATCTCTCCACGTGGAGTTTGTCAGATCCAACAGGCTGGGACCTCCGACTGCAAACAATTGATTTGAACGTTGGTCCTGCTGTCAGCGATACGCTGTACGACCAGCCTATGAGCGACTGGAAGGCGCCTTCTGCGAGATGCTGCATCCTCCGTGTTGGGTATATTGTTCCTACAGCTAACGACGGTAGTATACAACACTTGCACGAAAGAGCTGACCTGCTCACGTTGTCGCATGTCTGTGACATGGATCTATGGATCTAATCGTATCCGAGACGCGGAATCGAGGTCTTCGCTTCATCTGGCGAAAGTCAATCATCCTGCTCGGCTATCATCTGAGATTACTCAAAGCAGCGACTGCCATACCCTCGTCCTGGTTGAACGAGCATTCCGAGATAGCCTGAGGGTTTCTTGTGCAATGCGGAGCCGGCTACCTCGAACTATCCGTCTCGGCTTCGAGCGAGGCACTTGGTATAAGGGACAGGTAACCCTACTTGCATGCGAACCGCCATTGATTTGCAAACACACGTTCCGCTGGAATCCGGCCTTGGAAGATCAAGAGCCTCTGGGCAGCAATATGGTACTATCATCAAAGCTACGTCGGGAGCTTGCGGGCTGCATGGCTTCGGAGAGACTCAACGGCACGGGAGCTGCTGTAACATGGTGAGAATCTACGCGAAGGCTCTTGGGCGTGAGACGTGAGATCTACAATGTAGATCACCCGCCGCAGGTTGAGAGCGTAGCTTGGTGAGTGGCTTGCTTATTCAATATTGCCTAACAACAACACTCAGCAGATTCTACAACACCTGGAAACCAAACAAGCCCTACTCGGCCGCATTGAGCTTGCAAGACTCCCGCCCTGAGAAACGAATCATTGAGTTGGATGCGGAATACGACGATCCGACAACCACTCATTGCGGTATCGAATTGGCATGGAACAACGCAGCGCTCAGAGCGTCTTGGAGGCCTGTCAGGCTGTCAACGCAATTCCAATCCCGCAGCTCTCTTTCCTCCGGTTACAGAGCTCGGCACCATCGCGATTCCGCCAAGGTCTGCCGTGCTTGAGAGCCTCCTCAGATCCTGGGAAGCTGCTTGTCGACCTGAGGGCGCACGTGCCTCCGCCATTTGCTTTATCAGAAACAAACTTCTGTGCACAGCTTTTGAGACGAGAGCTTGGCTAAATTAAGAATCTGGGGAGATTTTCGCTGCATCAAAGAGTCAACTTGAAGAGTAGGGCAGTAGTACGGTGGACATGCATCGTGCGCTGAAAGAATTAGGCAAGGATGGCCAAGAATAGTCCTTTTGCTGGATCTGTGCGCCTACACAGAGTGAAGGTGTCACGCCCAGAGCTCTCCTGAACGCCGCGCATCTTGAGAAATGCCATTTCTTGGCACCTCGTTCAGCCGCGAGTGACGCGGTAGTCATGTTGGATCTCTTCAGAGCCCAGACCACACGACGTTCTTCAGGCTTACGGCAAACTTGGCAGACTTGAGAGGTGACCAAGAAGCAATTCTTTCGTAATGTTGTTTACTGACAATAGGCTCCGGCGACTCCAAGAACGGTTGACAAAGCTCGTTGCCTCTCTCCTTTGAAGAAACTCCAGAACATGCTAGTCGCGATGGCAATGGCATAGAAATACGTCGCGTCTAGGAGTGGTGTCTAGGATTGGAATCCCATCTCTCCAGCCTTGACGTTTTCCAAGCCACTCTCGTCGACAGAGGAGGACAAAGCCCACCGAGAAACCGGCAGTGAGCTTTGTCACCCGCCCTCGCTCGCCCCTTCTTTCTTCATACTGGATTGGCTTGGTCGACTCTCGGGATCCCTGCGTTCTCGAGAACTTCTTGTCTGTACTGTCCCTAGACCTCGACCCACCAACGCTACGCATTTCACTCCCAAATATCATCGGCGGTAGGTGTTCCCTCTTTGCTACCCACCGCATGCGTTTCCCCACTCATTTCCCATATGACAAGAGCATTTCACCAACAATAGCAATTCATGGCTTTCCATCCACGTTCGGAACAGAACGGTTCCTCGGGGTCATCTGAACAACCACCCTCATCGCTATTGCATCGTCAGCCTCACCGCCGCCAACGAAGTCTTCCGTCGGATAAGCAACTCACTAGTATGCTTCGCATGCATCGTTGTGTGGATGGTTATGACAACTCGTCGCACAGGCTCCACTGCATCAAGTGCCGTCGACTCCGTGGTCGATACATTTCTCATATGAATCCTGTTGAGGGCGGCTTAGTATTGGATTGGTGTGTCGAGAGAATAAGGAAAGGGTAGGTGCTTACTAGAGGGTGGTTTGCAGAGAATTGATGCTCTGGTTTGTTGGAGGTAGATTGCGATGAGGAGGATGAAGGTGTATTTTAGGAGGATATTGGGGTGAGGAGAGTGAGAGGGAGAGTGGGGAGGATGGAGAGCTTTCAGCTTGAGGTCTTATAGAGGGCCAAAAGATTGATATTCAGTCTGACGATCAAGTGAGCTCTTTTATATATCCATGTAGGTAAGACCGTCTTCGTATCCTCGGATTGCTTGCGAATTGCTTGTTTCATATAAGACTCGCTACGTCGATACTTTCTCTTTCGCATCTGATCAAGCGGAAGAAATGATTTGTAGGTAGACGGGCCCATGTGTTCTTAGCCAATGCTTCTGTTGCTTCTCTCAGGCATTGACTCTGAGAGTGCAGCTCTATATTTTGGGGAAAATCCAATGGCCACGGCTACCTGGAGATGCCCATTTCGCTGGATTAGCAGAGCCGTAACATGGCGATCTCTGTCCGCTCAGTCATCTCTAATCTCGAGGGCTAGGGTGCAGTTATACCCATCCTTCCTCACTCAATTGTTCCTCTTCCGTCAGCTCAGATCTCGTCAAGCCTCCCAAGATCTGCGCAAAGACAGACTGCTCCTCTGTACAACCCGCGCAGTCCCTGCGTCCTCGCCGCATCATCTCGGAGGCGCAGAGGTCAACAACTTCACCAAAAGTGAATTCTTCTGCCGTCTTGATAGCCCAGACATGAAAGGCGTAGGGGGAGCAGCATAGCGCCACCTCCGAAAAGCCGCGTATCTTGATTCTCCTCCAAGACCCCTTTTGGCTGCACGGCATCGCTCCAGCTCTCAGCTTCTCGAAATCGACGTCGTGCATGATTAAATTCAGACGCCGCTTCCCTCCCTCGAGAGGATGGGTTTCCCACATGGCGAATGGCTTGATGGCTTTCTGAAGTGGCGTCCCCATGGCGCTGATGTAGACATTGTAGTTGGTCTCGCCCTCCTCCCAGATTTCTTGGTTCGAGCTATGCACGACTGTCATCTTCTCCTTCATCTCTTGGGAGCTGGCGATGACGTTGCGAAAGGTGGTGTTGACGCGCTGGATGACATAGAGCTTCGCCGGTTTGATGTTGGTGAGGATACTCTCGAGCAATTCGGGGATCGCGAACACCTTCGCGGCGGCGCCTGTCGTTGTGGAGGTAGGCATCTGTAATGAGACAATTAGCTTGACTATCAGAACGATGCGAGACGTCAGGGATACTCACAGCGCCTTTGGATTGATGTTCATGTGTCGGAGCCTTTTGACCGATGGAGGTGAAAGTGTGGTGTAGGTGTAAAGGAAAGTCCTCGCGAGCTTCAGATTTGAATGGCTGTTGCAAATGCCGCCGCTGCGCCACAGTGGCTTGGCGTTCACATGCAAATGTGAAGTTAATCAATGCATCGCACCGGTCTGTGCATAAAACCCCTCATGTGACGCACAACAAAGCGTGCAGAATTCCAGTCATACAATGTTGAACACCGTCTCGGATGTCTTTCCAGCTCGAAGCTTCTCAACCTCCTCACCCTGCATACTGCCATGAGCATAGCAAGGTCCCAGGATCTGCCAGTCAGCACGCCGAGGCCGAAGAGCATAAGCAAGTTTCGCTCCATAGAACACGGCGACAGAATCGCCATTCTCTAGCACCTTCGGGCCAGCTCCGATCTTTCCGCTTGAAGTTACGAAGAACCGGCGGTTGAACATACCATACCACTGGGCATATCGGTATCTTGAGGCTGCCAAGGTCTGGGTGTCTGTTGAAGAATTTAGTTCCGCTACTGCCGGGGGGAAGTCATTATGGTCTTTCAGATAGTTAATGAAGGTGGTGAGGGCCAGACCGTCTTCCTCCGTAGCTGCGCGATCATCAGCATTGCAGCCTGTAATCAAAGTCGTACCCAGAGTCACGGTATCAACATTGGCCACGCTTTTGACCTTCTAAAGCCACTGGTACGTAAGCCTGGGGCTGTCGGCCAGCTCTTTCGTGTACGTCGGAGAATGCTGTGCAACTTTGTCAATGACAATACCGTGTAGTCGCAGTGTATTTGGATCGCCGGATTCCTCAAGTCTCTCATTAACCGAAATATCTTGACCGGCATTGAACAGAGGCATGAACAACGCACGCGGATCTTCATCGCCGCCGGGTATCCGGTCCCATCTGGGCACCCAGGATGGCCAAGCCTTGGGGTCCAGATCCGATTCATTGCGATGCCGGATTCGTTCAAATACATTGTCAGGCCTATGCGGAATCTCGCGCAAGGCTATGATTGCGACATCTCTAAACACATCTCTCAGGGTCTTCGAGTAATCCGGGACTAGCTCCTGAGGTAGTTGTTTCTTTCCTGAGAACCTGGAAAGACCCAGCATGCCGTATACTCTATCTCTTGGATCCGTCGCGAGCATAGTGCTTTGATTACGGAGCAGATTGGCCAATGAAGAGGTGGGCTCGAGTCTCGGACGAATGAAGCGCTCTCTGTGGTCGGAGAAGGATAGAAGGAAGAAGCATCTTTGCAGAGCCGCGAGCTGGGTTATTGAGCGAGGCACGTGTAGGCGTTTGAATGTGAGCCATGCGCCTGCGACGAGAATTTCCTCAAAGTCTATATCGACATCACCACAGATGAAGCGAGAGCTTGGGGCCAGGGCGGCTTCTTGCATTACCCATAGTCGGCTGTGCTATTGATCAGCCCAGAAGATGCATGGCGTTGGGGAAGCATACCTGAACCAAACTTTCGTATAAAGTGCCTGTAGGGCGTCGAAGTCAACTGCACAGGTCAACTCTTCTGCAGAGGCTAGATAGTTGCCCTTTTCTCCGTTTATGAGTGATCGAAAGTTGGCGAAATTATCGGACTGAGCACTAGCTTCTTGCACCAAGGCCTCGACGCTGCGACTCGCAGCTTCTTCTGTTCCATCAGCATCTGCAGAAAATATAAGGTTGCCTGTCGACCGAGAGTAGACATCCTGCATCATGGCGACTTGATGTCCTCGCTCCTTCGTGTCATTCTGATTGATACACAACGCATCTATCCAGACCACGCGTTCATAGATGTCGAGCCTCAGTCGCCAAAGTGCTGCAACCGAACTCGCAGGCGCCGAGACATGCTGCTCATCGATCTCGACTTCAGCTCGCAGAGACGCATCGCCCCAGACGTAGGACACCGTTTCGTATGACAGCCTTGCATCGTCTTCAAGGTCGGCATGGTGCAGTGAGCATATGAGTTGCTCGTCTCCTGCTCCAGCCGAGAGTTTGAGCAATCGAATCTGTTTTCGTGTCTGGTCCAGTGGCCGATATGCATAATGACGTTCAGGCTGCTTCGCGGATTGAAGATCTTGAGTGGTGACTTCCGACATCATTAGCAGAATTGGTATTCAAGTAATTAGAAAATGAAAGGTCCAAAAGTGAAAAGAGCGATCTGTATGAGATGTTCGAACGTCGTTGTGCGCAAGAAGAGAAGGCTGCTCCACGGGCTTTGTGGTTCCGGCATTCAGGCTGCAACTCAGCCACCAGAGTCGGCATTGTGGCGCTGTACAGCCCCAGCCTTGTTGAGATAGCATCTCTAGTCACCGTGTAGACCGTAGCACGCATTGCAATATGATCGCGGACCGTGTGCTATCTAATCCCACCAGTTCTCTCTATCAGACTGCCACCTCATATACGAATTCAGGAATTCTTCCTCATCCCTTTCGAGTTGCAATCTCAGCTCCCATCCTTTCTTAGCAATCTTCAACATCCCATCCAGGACGCGACCAAGTGTACATCTGCCAGTAACGTACACCGAACCCCAGAGCCATCTGCTTAGTGGATCATATGAAAAGCGAAACAGCGACAGAGTCTCATCATGCACCAAGTCCACCCGAATCAGTCCCTCCGGAGTCTTGAAGCCCATCTGAGTCCACGATCTGCTCATGATGAGTTCGTAATAGATTTCGCAAAGGAATATCTCCTCAAACGCCTTCTGTTTGCGCCGCGGTAGTAAGCATCGCTCGAGATTAATTTGCAGGACCCATACATTGTCGTCATCATCGAACGACAGCGAGGCTGGATAGAAAGGGGCCATCTCCAAGTTCACGGCTTGCAGTGCTTTTTCGACCTCATCGAACGGCGGCTGCTCTTTGGGGCGCAGTAGCATACGTCGTCTTAGCGGCTTTGATCCGGCAATGACATCCCTGAAGATCGTATTGACTCGCAGCACGCCAAAGAGCTCCTTTACAGAATCGAGCTTCAATAGAATGTTCTCAACGAGTTCTGGAATGGCGAAGACCCTTGTGACAGGGCCGCAGCGTTTGGTATCGTCGGTGGTGTCGAAGGTGCTTACGTTGTTGTCCGAGAAGTCGACAGTCTCAGGGACCAGTGATCGAGATGCGAGCGCCATGGTCCGAGTCTGTGATATGTAGTCTTGCTTTCGGATACTGTGTGGGACGGTTCGGTTGTTAGCAAGCTTCTCTGAAGTGTTGAAGAAGTTTGTGGGCGCTGGCGGATACGCGAGTGCTAATCTTTTACCTGAGAGAGGAACATTAGCGATGAGCAGGTGTCTCATTCAGATTCAGGTGAGCCACTCACTTTGCGCAGTCGCGAAGTATATGCATTGTATGAAGCCTGAGACAAAATTTGCCGCGGTGTCTGAAGGGGAGAAAGGTCTTGACTGAACTGCAAACGCTCAAACACCACGCTTCTTGGCACTCATATGCGCCTCAAGTCCTCGCTAATGCCCGTTCCTTTATGTGGCAGCCCCAAGCATTCAGTTCTCGCGCCTTTAGGGCATTGTCTCACAGCCCCAGCTCATAGCTGTCCTGTCCGTAGTAAAGCACCCTTCCAAGTCCTCCCAAATGACACTTCCCCGCCTTGATCGCCTGATCCGCCAAGTCACCCAATGTGCTCGTGGCCTTGAACTTTGCCATCACATCATATCCGCAGCAGTGCAGCTCCATATGATGCTCTGGGTAATGTGGGACCAAGATGCGCCGCCAGCTTGCTCGTCTCTCAATAGCCGTGGTCCTGTCCAACGTGCCAGGAGGACGATGACCAGCATGAACTCCGGGTACCTCCTCTGACCAGAACAGTGAGATATTCAGCGCAAGGACGATTGTCTGCGGCGATGATGTGATAGGTCTGACGTGGCTCCAGAATGGATAGAGGACGTCTTCCATGCCGAAGAAGAAGCGCTTGTAGACGTCTACTGCCTCCGCGAACTTGGCAGGCTGCTTATGCCTTGTGTCTGGCTGTTCAAGATGCATTTGCTTTCTGAGATCAGGAGATCCTTTGATCACGCCCTGGAAGGTACTGTTGACCCTTTGGACGACAAAAAGCTGTTTCCATGACCAGATGTCTGTTTGGCCGAGTTGAAGCAGGATGTTTTCTGCAAGCTCAGGAATCTGAAAAACCGTGGTAGAGGCAGGTTGATGCATAGTAGCAGCTAGATCCAGCTATACTGCAATTAGACACTGCTTTCCAGAGATTAGGCTTGGACCGAGCCGTCCGTATGATACTCGATATTTGATAGGGCTGTTCCTGGGGTAAAGAGCGTGAGGATCGTAGATTTCGTAGGTATGCTGGCGATCGATCGAGGTGGACGGAAGAGAAGAACATAAAAAGGGTCCTTCGGAAGTAGTTCGTCTCCATCCTGCTTGCCCGAACAGAGTAGTCACAGGCATTTGCACGGGACATTGCGAGCTGCGTGGTTCCATGTCCGCAGAAGGATCTTTCCTCTTCGGGTTTTGCTCGGGAAATAGTTTCTCCAGGAGAAAACAGGCACGCGACTCAGGGATGTGCTGCTTCGTCTTCAGTCGGTCCTTCTTGGTGTATTCCATGTATCCACACATCTCGGTTCACCGAAACAATAGCACACGACCGGGTAGATCTGTTCCCACAAAATAGGTATTCACCGATGCATCTAAAAGTTCCAATCTTTCACTTCAGAACGGTATTTGCGCCGCGAGCGGCGAGATACTCCTGGATTTGAGTCGTGTTGAGGTTCTTGATCACAGCATATACTTCGGCGTTGTAGTAGAAGAGTCCCGACTTCGGATCTTTGTACTTGGCTGGTAGGCCTGTGATGTCGCAGTACTTCTTCTTTGGCTTCAGGCTCGGAGCTGCAGCGATGCTGGTGTAGGTGACGCTGGGTGCGAAAGCAGTGGGCACAGGTGTAGGCGCGAGTCCATTGCTCTGCTTCGCGTTCTTCTCCAAGACCAGTCTGCCCAAGTCCTGGCTGGCCTTCTCGGGGTTGGGGTTCAATGAGGGCGTGTTTGTGCCATTGGTATCGGTCGCGGGCATCGGTGTACTCGCGCCTGAGTTCTGTTGAGTGTTCATGAGACTCTGCTGGGCGCGCTGGGCTTCGGACAGGATCTGCTTGAGATTCTTGTTGCGTCGTTGCGGTGGCTTCCAGTTGGGGTTGCGGAACGGCTTGTGGACTTTGTACATGTCGAGCGTGTCCAGCAGCGCGGCGTGCGTCTCCTCGTTGGACGCCGTCGTGATCGGCGCCATCGTGTCGGTGGTATAGGCGTGTCGTTGTCGCGATGTTGTTGTTTGCGCAAAGGTGTTCGCTAGAATGTTGAAGCTGTAGGAAGCTCAAGCTGCCACGTGAGACCAAGGCGGACTTGACATGTCCCGCCGCTGACCGCATCCATGAACTGTACCACACGACCAGCAATAGACCAGGCACTTCAGGCACCACAATTCCACTCTCAGGAACACATATACAACGAACTCAACACTCTGAGAGATACCTAAGACCTCCTTCCATCCAACCGCAACCATGAAGATCCTGTACATTGGCGTGCGCAAACCCCACCATCTATGCGACTGGCCTCCCAACTAACTATAGACATTCAGATCCTCAAGAATGAAGACAAGCCCGCCGTCGAGCTCTGCGTCGAGCGCGAGCTCTCCTCATTCTCGCGCTTCACCCGCGGCAGCGTCGGCGAGTTCATGAGTGTATTCAGCAAAACCGTAGCAGAGCGAACTCGACCTGGTATGCCCCTCCAACCTCCCGCCTTACCCATGAGCGTGCCCATTCAGAAATCGCTAACCAAATGTCTTCTACCATATAGGCGCCCGTCAAGACGTCGAAGAGCAATCCTACACATTCCACTCCTACGCGCGATCCGAAGGCGTCTGCGGCATCATCATCTCTGACCACGAATACCCCAAACTCGTTGCCCATCAGCTCCTGTCAAAGATACTGGACGAGTTCCTCAGCAAGTACCCGCGATCAGCATGGGCGAACAGTAATAGCGAAGTGCCGTTCCCGGCATTGAAGGAGTATATCACAAAGTACCAGGATCCCGCAGCGGCGGATAGCATCATGAAGGTAAGATCATCTACAACACACAAGGGAAAGAGGAAGGACATCTGTAAGGGAGCACGTACAAAATTCAGGACAGCAGTTCAGCTCTGAGAAGTGCTTTTGCAAGACTCGCACATCATAAATTCGAGCTGTTGGATTCATGATCGATGGCGACCTTGAGGAGCTGGAGAAGGACCAGGCTGACAAGACCACCTACAGATCCAAAAAGAACTCGACGAAACCAAGATCGTCCTCCACAAAACCATCGAATCCGTCCTAGAGCGAGGCGAGAAGATCGATAGCTTAGTCGCCAAATCCGATGGCCTGAGCGCTCAGTCCAAGATGTTCTATACACAAGCGAAGAAGCAGAACAGCTGCTGTAACATTATGTAAGGTGCACTTCGGCAGCATGGTTGAGATTGAAAGGGAAAGAGCTTGACTTGGTTTGCTACACGGAGCATTTGCATGGCGTCGGAGTTACAGGGAAAGGAGCTTGACCGCAGACTTGAGATTGATGGGTCAAAGTCATGCATGCTGTGCTTTTGCTATGATATGCTATGGTATCCATGATCGCGATAAAGAAAACTCGGAATAGAACGGGTTCGCAATATCAGAAAGCTGCGCTGCGCTGCGGAGATCATCGTCAGAGCGAAGCTTACCCTCTGGCAATCTCTCTCATCCCGGGTTGACAGACTCGTCTGAGTTTCTGAAGCGTGGCGCTCTCAATGTGGTCGATGGACATGATGTCCTCTCTTCACGCTGGACTCCCGGCTCGATCCTCCTCGCTGTCCAGATCCAGCCATCTCCCAGAATCCAGTCTCCATCTGCGAACTTCCGTTAGCACCTACTTCTCGCAGCTTCCCAGGAAACAAACGAGGTGACTTACTTTTGTAGCGTGGATGAATACTTTCACCAACTCTTCCACCCTATGCGGACTCTGCTTCGAAGCATGCTTCTCAATCAACCCACATCCCTTCTTCACCGCATCCGTATAATCCTCCGCCACGTAATTATTGATCCACGTCAGGTATCTATTCGGCGTCTTCGGAGGATTTGTTCTCTGGAGATCCTTCAATCGTCTGGCGATCATTCCGTAGCCCAAGAGGCAAGGGAGAAGCGCGATTTGTAGAGCGAGCCAATCTTCGGACTGGCCTATATCCAGGACGTAGCGCGTGTAGGCTGTGCAAGCTTGAGATTCTTCGTACGATGCCATTTGGTCCTGCGTAAGTCCGAATTCGGCACATTCGTTGATATGGAGGTTTATCTCCGTTCGGATATGGGAGACGATGGCGGCGGATCCGGCGATATCGTCTATATTCTTCGATTTGTACCCCGCAAGGGCGTTCGCTCTCATGAAATGGATGAGGTAGAGGTAGTCTTGGATCATGTAGTATTTGAAAAGCTCTGGGTCGAGGGTTCCGTCTCCCATTCGCTCCACGAAGTCGTGATGTGTGAATTCATACCATGCAGGTTGGACATCGTACCGATCGAGGAGGTAATCGATGAATCCTCCTGGTGGGAACGGAAGGACCTGCAAAGAATGGAAGTGGTTGATCGGTCCAGAGCCCAGACCAATTTTGGTTGCGGTCTTGATGCCTGCGTCGACGTAGCGGGAGGCTGCTAGGACGGCTTGCAGGAGGTCGAGTCCCAAGGCGAGGTTGCAGGAAAGGGCCGAGGCTAGAGAGCAGCCTGTTCCGTGGGTGTTGGAGGACTTTTGATAGGGAAACTCGATGACATCGCAGGAGTCGTTGGCGAAGAGGATATTGCAGACGAGTCTTTTATCGTTCTCCTCAGAGGCGACGGTATAGTCGGGTTTCAACGGGAGGTGGCCGCCTTTAAGGAGGACATACTTGGGACCCAGAGAGCTGATTGAAGCTGCGAGTTGTTTAAGACCCTCCACGTCGGTGACCTCGATGGGATCCTTGCCGGCTTTCTTGAGTATGAGATTGGCTTCTGGGATGTTTGGTGTGAGAACTGTCGTCACGGGTAGCAGTTCGGAGACAAGAGTCTTGACTGCCTTTTCCGGTAGGAGTTGTGCGCCGCTAGTGGAGATCATGACCTTCTACGGTTAGAGAGCTTGATGCCGTCGCGGGCAGAACATGTACTTACAGGATCCACGACAGTCATGTTCACCTTGTGCTCTCGAATGGCATTGGCGACGACAATGACCGTCTGTGCTGACGCCAGCATACCTTGACCACATCAGTACCACTCGATTGGTAGGTCATGCGGCGCTGGGTCCACGTCAGGCCGAGTGAATACCTGTCTTGAGAACATCGCAGCCGATGTCTTCCAGGCAAGCATCTATCTGCTTCTGAACGAAATTCGAGGGTGTCTCGTGGATCGCATAGACTCCTCGGGTATTTTGTGCCGTTAATGCAGCTGTCGCTGTCATCGCATAGCAGCCATGAGCTGCAATGACTTTCTGGTCAGCCTCGAGGCCCCTGCAAACATGTGCATTAGCTCCCAAAATTCCCATGTCGGTCATGCGGACACCACCTACGCTCCACCAGAGCTGTCGGACCCTGCGATCACGAGGACCTTCTTGATACCACTGCTCATCATTCAATGACTCTGTGGAGCGTGTTCGAAGTGCCCTGCGAAGGCTTCAAGTCTGAAGATGGAGGATTCGAAGTTCAAACACCCGACGTCCGTGCCCCACATCATGGTGGGGCTTGGGCGACCAAGACAAAACATTCGTACGACCTCACTTTCACCTTCACCTTCTCTAATATCTCGAGACTTGGTTCAGGAGGTCCTCTTCGAACAAATTTGGAGACATATGTTCTTTCCGTTTTGCTCAACAGCAAGTCCATATGGAACGGCATTTAGGGGCCCTGACCTTACGGAACGCATCACCTCCCACGTCTCGGAGAAGCTGAAGCCCTCAAAACGAGTGGCCTCTGAAGCCCTTGCAGTCATTTTCATAGCAATCGTGAACCGCCTCTCTCCTCCCGGTCTGCTTCCAATCAAGACACCCGTCAAACTTGCGGCATTCTCATCTAATCAGAGTCATCCGAGTCATCTCCAAACTCCGGCACATTAGGATCGCGAAGCAGTTGATAGTCAAAGCGGCCATCAAGCTTGGTAGCAATGACCTCGCGTATCAGATCTTGACTCTCCAGGGAGATTCCAGACTCTGGATCAGCGTTGTCGACAGACAGGAACAAGCCCTGGTTTCCCTCTCCCAGCTTGTCGATGAAGTCGAGGATCCCAGCCTCAGTAAAAGAAGTAATGCCACTGAAATTCATGACCTTCAGATTACGAAGTTCAGACAGCTTGTCAAATACTTGATCTGAGACTCCGTATCCGCCGATGTAGAGGTCCTCTAGATTGGACAAGTTCGAAGCCAAAAGCCCGATGTGCTGATCTGTAAAATAATCCGAGATACGCCATAGTCTGAGTTCGCGAAGTTCCTTCAACGAGCAGAAGGTATCGATCAGAGTGTCCAGATCATCTCTCGACGTTGGGTCGGGATCCGCGCGCAGTAAGAGGCTCTGCAGGTGCTTTTGCTGGCTGAGAGCTTGGTGGAAGTCGCGGTGCTCCGATACGACGTACATCGCGCCCTCAATGGCGTTGATCTGAAGCTTTTGCAGGGTGATCTCCGGGTTCAGCACAACAGGAAGGAGGAGGTCCGGGGCAGATACAAAGTTGGTGAAACTAATGTCCTTGAGTGCTTGACAGTTCTTAAGCCATGCGATGGTCTCCAGATAGACATCGTTTTGAGTGGCTTTCAAGTCGTCCGATCGCGAAGAACAGGCAAGTGCCAGAGTTTCGACAGCTATGCAGCCTTGCAGTAACGCAAGAGCTGGAACGCCATCATTAGAGAGTGCCAATTTGAGCGACTGCAGGCTTTTGCCATGTGTGTTGAGAGCCAGACATGTTTCTGCGCCTATGTTGCAATTGCTGATGTTCTCGAAGTATGTGAGGGTATTCTCTTGCATGCCGCTGATGAAGGCTGCTATCCCAGAGTCGGCATTGTCGTTCAATGAGATGTATATGCTGAGACTGGTCAAGTTCGGACAGTGAGCATGCAAAAGATTTCGCACTCTATCATCAGCGAGAGCCTTTCCATCCCACAGTTCGAGCGACCTAAGATTGGCAAGGCGAGGAGCCCAATCCACCAAGGCAGATGAGAATATCTCATTCATCTTTGGTTCAGACAGAGCCTCCAGTAATGGCGCGTTCTGAGTGATGACATCTCCAATTGCGGTGACGATCTTCTTGATATCTAAGCGTTCGCCACGACGTTTCCCGATGGTCGTTTGCAGTGTGAAGTGGAACCGAGCCAGCTCGCCCGAGAAGAAGTGCTTTGAGATCTTGCCTCTAAACTTATCGTCTTCCAGAAGTTCTCCAAGGTCTCTCAGATCGAGGAATCGAAGATGTCGACAGTACGGGTGTACAGTCTTGCCAAATGCGGATAGCGTGAGGGTACGCCAGAGGATAGACCATCGCTGGACAACGAGCTCTTGTTCTGCGAGAGGAAGTCCTTCACCACCGCCTTTCACTGGTGCTTGATGGCTGATCCTGTACAGAGCAGTGATGGCGCCCGCATTCGCCAGCTGCTTGCTGCTCACGACACAGTTGTAGAGCGTTGGAAAGTCGAGCCGGTCAGATAGCTCCGCCGAGAGCAGGTGGTAGAGGTCGGCCGGCAGAGCTTGGACGCCAGCGGCAGCCATCTTGAAATAAGACTGATGATCGAAATGTGTCAATATCGATATGCTTCACCTGCTATCGATGTGTCGCAGCACAAAATGATGATGTCGCGATGTTGTGCAAGGTTGTTGACGACATGAAGTCCTGAAGTCCAGCTCTCCAGTCGCGACTTCCAGCTTCGCGCGTCAAACTTTCCTCGCCACGAGCTCGCGTCAACAACCACCACGAAGAATGTGAAACGTGCAACATGGCCGTCTTGAGCTTTTCGCTTACGCCAGAAGCGACAGGACGCGTCTCCGAGCTGCTGCAATGCCTGGCCAAGTTCGGCGACACGGTTTGCATCGAGGCGCGAAGCGAGAAGGCGCGTCTTCCACCGCGTCCCATGAGAGACTGGCAGCAGGCTTGCTGACAGGAGAACAGCTCACCCTCACGGCCTTGAACTCGTCGCGGACGGCGTATGCCTCCTTTGCCATGGATGCGAATGCCTTCTTCATCGAGTATGACTTCGACTCCAACAGCCAGTCCACTGGCGGCGACCGCTTCACATGCCAACTTCCGAACAGGGTTAGACTTCGAGGAAGGATACGCCTCTTTTTTCAGGGCTAATCGATACCTCCAGGCTCTGCAGTCAGTCTTCAAGGGACGGCTTGGAGATCCTCGTAAACCGGAGACCTCGATCGAGCGATGCGATGTCAGCATTCAAGACCAACCAGACAAGACTCAATGCCGACTCATAATCAAGCTGCTCTCGTATCATGGTAGGAACAGGCAAGCGATGCGTGTATTCTCTCAGTATACTGATGCTATGTAGGCATGACGAAGACATTTCGGCTCACATACGAGTCGGTGGAAGTGATGCATGCCCTGTTCGACAAGACCTCTGCTACTCAGGGCTGGCGCATCTCTTCTCGTGTTCTCCGAGAATACGTCGAATACTTTGGCCCAAAGACAGAGCAGCTTGACCTGGTCGCACTAGAAGGCAAGGCCGTCCTGACCAGCTTCACTGAGAAGGTTGCAGATGGGAAAGGTGATAGAGACGATCTCACCGTACGATAAGGAGCTGCCTAGCTAATCACTCTCCACAGAGGCTCTCAAGCAACCCCTCGAAACTGCCATTTCCATCCATACGGAAGACTTCGAGGACTTCCACATGCAGGAGAACATGCACATCGTGATCAGCGTTAAAGATTTTCGTGCTATCGTTACGCATGCTGAGACACTGCGCGGCCCAATCTCTGCTTACTTCTCGCAGCCAACCCGTCCTTTGCAATTCAGCTATCAGAACCATGGTATTCATTGTGAGTTTACTCTCATGACTTCTGGTGATCACCGCGCGGCATCCTCCACCCCAAATCCGAAGTTTGTCTCGACTCGTTCTCAGACCGCGTCGAGGCAGCAGTCCACTGTTCCAGCGCAGAGGAACAGCCGGGCGCCATCCGAGATGCCACCACCCGCACGTCCAAGTGCTGGTAAACCACTCTCTAGCCAAAGTCAGCGACCATCCCTGAGAGAGCAGTTCCGGCCAGGGGCGGTAACGGTGGAGGACGAAGACCCAGAAAGTCTGTTCATTCCAAATGGCGGCGGCGATGATGATCAAACATGGGATCCACCTAATTATGATCGCGGCGACGAGGACGAGATGCTTGGTTGGGATGCCAGTAATGACAACTCCAGCCAAAGCAATCGCCCAACTATACGTGACCTGAATAGGTCTACCGATGCGACCACCAGGGTCCGAGACAATGGCTTGGCCCAGCACAGCCAGACCCAAGAGCAAAGCCTAGGCCTTGAACCAACCCAACGACTTTCGCAAGTGAGTATGAAGGCGATGGCGGTCGCCACGGCGACGTATGTTCGGTACGCTGACCAAGGTGCAGCTGCACGGGATGTTCGACTGAAACCGGCTTCGTCGCTGCAAGCCCTCTACCATCGGTCTGTTTGCCAGGCCGGTACTGCGCCTTTCTCAAGGATTGCTCTTTTCGTTGTTTTGCTTATGCGACGGCACGGCAATTGTTCGCTGGGACGAGGCTGCAAGCCATCAACCAGGAAATTCATCCTGTTCGGGTCTTTGCGAGGTACTCCATTGTGACGACGAAGCTAGTGGCGCAACCGGCAAAGACCTGTACAGCTGGATGAGACAGCGGAATCTCATTCCACCGACCTTTCACATCGCCATTTTCATCAATTGGGGCGCCGCAATTACCATGTTCACCCCATCCCCATGCCAGGACCTTGCCATCCTTCGTGAGACCCAAGCAGTGTTCGCTTCCAGCCGCGATCATTTCCATCGGGGGCAAGTTGGGAGGAGGGAGTTGACCATGATCGCTCCGACCCCATGCCTGGACCCTCCCGGACTCTAGCAGGACGTAGACGCTGCCCCAAGACGCGGCGACTTGCTTCCAGCCCACGATCGAAGACGGCGTGTCTCGCTTTACTCCAAATCGATCAGTTCTATCCGGCCCGAGGATGAGGACTTCTCCTTTCTCAGGAGCGCCGAAGAGGCATGTGAAGTCCTTCCCACAGGCGGCGTCGACGACTCGGAAGTGAATGCCTTCCACCTTTCGCGGCTTCCACATATTCTCATTTGGCTTGCCAATTTGTCCCCCGCGCCCCTTTCCCCAGCCGTAGACTTCGCCATTGTCTAAAATCATGATAACGTGGCCCATACTTGCGGTCATCTTTCGGACTGTCGTACCAGGAGGAAGAAAGTCTGGCAACTCTATTGGAGGATTTGCAACAGACACGCCCGGTCCAATGCCCAGTTCTCCAGAATTACCTGACCCAGCGACATATCGAATGTTACTTGAGCAACTTGCGACGGTAGCGGACCAAGTGGCCGCTATCTGCGCGTTGAAACAGTCATACATTGACGGCGGTATGACAAGGTGAACGAGCTCGCTTGTCTGCTTTCTGTCTGTTCCAACGATGAGTCTGGAGTCTTTGTTCTCACCCGTAGCGGCCAGTCTCTTGTCGTTGAATAGGAAGACCGTGTGATTGCCACCAGCGGCTATCTGATCGATGCCCGCGAGTGACATCCTGTCTGTGCCTCTGACTTGCTCTGGAGATGATACGTCTTCTGTATGGCCGATGCCTAGCTGTCCTGATCCATTCGATCCAAATGCCCAGAGCTTGTGGGCCTCGTGTCTGTGAGCGTCCATAATGCCGTTCTTGAAGTCGAGGTCGAGAATAGATGCCTTCGCAGTGCCAAAATGACACATTTTGAGGAAGGTCGGCACCACGAACACCAGCTTCCTTAAGTAGAGTGTGCAAAATATTGACTTTCAATGTAGCAAGCATTCCTCACAGAGTATCCTGTTGTTCGCCGCATCGTTCATCGCACTCGATTGAAGTCAAAGAGTCGGAAGATTTAATGGAAGGTCGCTTGTCCAAGTTGGGGCCTTGCGAAGTTTCAGGCACTCAGGCATGATGCACGGGCCACGCCAAGACCACACCGAATTCGAGGAACTTTGACTTCAGATTTGCGACTCTCGATTCGCGACGACATCACCCAACGCTCCCACCTCCACGATCCCGACGACACCCGTCTACCGTCAACATGGCTGCCGTCCAGAGCGTTCAGTGCTTCGGCAAGAAGAAGACTGCCACTGCGGTCGCCCACTGCAAGCAGGGCAAGGGCTTGATCAAGGTCAACGGCAAGCCTCTGTCGCTCGTTGAGCCTCAGGTCCTCCGCTTCAAGGTCTACGAGCCTCTCCTCATCCTCGGCCTCGACAAGTTCGGTAAGTGGTATTCTTTCGAAGAGTTCGTAGAAGATGGGCAATGCGCGAAAGAAGAGATGGATTTGAAGGGTTATACGCGCGCGGGATTCCATTGGAGAAGCTCAGGTCATACAGAACATTGGCTAACAGCACGTCTACAGCCGACGTCGACATCCGCGTTCGCGTCCGTGGTGGTGGTCACACTTCCCAGGTCTACGCCATCCGCCAGGCTATCGCCAAGAGCATCGTACGTCCCACCGTGTCTCCGCAAGTAGACTCGGCCGCAATTCATCTTTCAAGATGATTGCGCGAAAGCTTTACGAAGCTACTTCCCAAAACTTCAGATCTTGTCGTACTGACAAGGCAACAGATCGCCTACTACCAGAAGTACATCGATGAGCACTCCAAGAACCAGCTGAAGCAGGCCCTTGTCGCCTACGACCGTACTCTTCTCGTTGCCGACAACCGCCGCTGCGAGCCAAAGAAGTTCGGTGGTCCAGGTGCCCGTGCCAGATACCAGAAGTCTTACAGATAGACGCTTCATTGTCACGACTTCAAGATCAACAAAAGCAATGGCGCTGGGCTGGGAATTGGTTTGCTGTTGCATGGCTGGTATGGGGCGCTTTATGGAAATGCTGTCACATGCAGCTTCACAGTTCGAGCACTGTACGGAACTTCGAATGTAGCATGCAGCTCGTCGTCTTGAGCTAGCAGATCAATCAAGATATTACCTCCGCCCAGCAAATGTCATTAATTTACACCACACGCCTCGCTCTGAACGCAGTCAGTCCCGAAAGCAAGTCCATTCACTCATACAGCTCCGCTCCATCATCCTCATCACTCTCAACATCCCCATTCGTCATATTCGTACTCCTTCGTCCCGGATTGGCCGTCCCATTTGTCGACCTTCTCCCACCTCCTCCATGACCCCCACCAACTCTTCCCCCCTCACCCCTCTTACCCGCCGCCTTCTCCCCAACCGACGGCGCATCCTGCCACGCCGTCTTACAAACCGGACAAATCTCCTCATCCCTCTGCATGCGAAACACATTCCTCACGCAATGATTATGTATCCTCGCATTGCACGGTAAATTCGGACATCTCTGTCCCACAGTCACGATATCCCTACAACTCGCGCAGTTCTTGATTTTTAGGTGGGGGACTTCGTCTTCTTCGGTCGTCATCTCGTCGTCGGGTTCGTTGTAAGTGTCGACTAGCCAGGAACGAAGTTCCATGAGTGCGCGTTGGGTGAGGGAGTAGTATCCGTTTCGGGAATGGGAGAACCAGCCTTCTGCGACCATGTCTGAGAGGAGTTTTTCGGCTTGAGAGCCTGTTAGGGAGGTATTTTGAGATTGTGTTTGCGCAGCCTGTGTCGAATCTCTCCTGTTGTGATCTCCTGGCGCTTTTGCGACTTTGAGGGCTTGCATGCCCGTGACGGCCATGATCTCTCTTTGCGGAGTATTGTATGTTTCAAACATGGCGTCTAGGACTCTTTTCACGTATGCGATTTCGTCGGGTGTGTGGATGGTGGCCATTTGTGTGAGGGCATCGCTGGTTGTGTTGACGAGGGCGTAGATGCGGGTTTTGTCTCTGGAGAGTTGATCGATTGAGTTGCGGATTTCGAGGTCGAAGGGCGAGATCCTCGCGTTGAGCATGTCGATGTATTGGTTGAAGTCGACTTCGGTGACGTCTCCTGGGGCTACTGGACGGTCTGGATCGGAGGCTGTCTCTATCGCGGCGATCAAGGGCTTTGCTTCCTCGTATGTGGTGGTCTGTTTGGACATGAGCGCTTGCAGGAAGGCTCTATGTCGGTCGCCGTATGCCCCATTGTCGCGGCCGTCGTCGGACATGGTTGATCGAGGTTCAATGGTGTGTGGTTGGCGGGAGTTGTTCTCGTGTGAAGTCGTACAGATAATCGTGCTGGATCACGCGTCGCGAAAGCGCGCGTTGCACAGCATATGATTGACTTCAGCCGGCTCCAAACTCTCACCTCATCTCAGCCCTTCTTTCGCTGTACCACACGTCATTGAAGAAGAACGGCGATGATGTCTGAAGACGCCGACGAAAGGCTGCGATGTCTGTTAGTTGCACAGACTTCGGTTCTCGAGCTGGACCGTGTATAAGTTCGCGTCGGCGTCGCGCTCAACTTTCGCGGTTGCTCGGACGATTTGTTGCACCTTCGCCGTTCGAATCGACCCGGGAGGCATTGACACGAACATAGGGCATCTCGACAACAACATCTTATCGAGCATATCATATCTCATATCTGTCATCTATAACCCCTCTAGCCAAGCACATCTCGACCAACAGTAACAGCAAGCAAAATGGCCTCCCTCACCTCATACCTCCCCAACCTCCAAAAGGACAGCATCGCCCTGTACACGATTCCGATCTACTGGGTACGCCAATGCCTCCCAAATCCTGACTCTATATGCATCTCGTACTGAGTACTGACACTCTCCTCCTTCAAGGCCATCTCCATCTACCCCCGTTTCGTAGCAGCAACAACCTACAAATCCAAAACCAACGGCAAACAAATGGACGGCCGCGCCCCCCGCGGCCTCGCCGCCCAAGCCCAAGCCGAGCAAGGCCTCGACCAAGCATCGCGCGACAAAGTCGTCCGCTCCGAAGCTGCCTCCTCCAACGGCTTCGAGAACTTCGGGCCTTTCTGCGCTGCCGTGACCGCAGGGAGCGCTGCGAAGTTGGACCCGCTGATCCTGAATGGACTGACGTTGGGGTATTTGGCCAGCAGGTTGCTGTACAATTATTTATACATTACGGGAGATACGGTTCAGAAGGCGAAGGCGAGGAGTTTTACTTATATTACGGGATTGGGGATGTTGATGGCTGTTTTTGTGCAGAGTGGGATGAAGTTGAATAAGACTTTGGCTTTGGTTTAGTTGGGGTTGCAGGATGAGGTTGAGGGCATTGATGGTTCAGCGTATAGAAACGATTTGATAGCAGGTCGGGTATAGAGCAGGTAGTAATGTACAATAAGGTGGATTTGAAGAATACTCTCTGCTTGAACTTTCGATTTTTCAGAGGTACTAGGTCCTCACTGTTCTCCTTCAATGGCTTCCCATCTCTTCTTTTGCGCGACGTACCCGTCCTCGTAGGCCGAATCCGGAGTTTCTCGGACTCACCACTTCCACCGCGAAGCGTGTCTCTGGCTATGGCTTTTGCTGCCGTCATCGGGCTCCTCCAATCGTGTTCTCCAGGTCTTGCGATGCAGCAGTCGCATCGTGCGCACTACTAATAAGCTCATCGGCCTCCTTCAAAGCATTCAGGTCAATCGAGCCATCCTCAAAAAGGCCACCCCATGGACATCGCCATTCCGGCTCCAATTTCCATCCATGATCATGACTCGCGCTTCAGGAAGCTCAGTCTACACCGGCCTCTCCTCCCACCCAGCCTCCACCTCCGCCCTCATCCCGTTCGAAGTGGGTCCCATCTCAGCAACAGGTCCCAACGCCCCCTCCCTTGAGCTCGGGACAGATTCCTCATGTGTACGCTGCTCAATCATCGAGTCATTCCGACTATGGCTCGCCATGACACTCTCTTTCGCACCGGAAAGTGGCTGAGTGGGTTGTGTAGCGCCGGCTCGCTCGTTCGCGATCATGCTCTCGCGCTCCTCTCGATTCTTGCGGAGGGATTCTGCTCTTGCGCGGCGGAGACGTCGTGACTCGGCGTCGGTTTGGGTCGCAAACATCCAAGGGGCCATTGCTGCAAATCGTCGTGTGGTGTGGATGGTATAGTGGGGAGCCGGTGAAGTCGCGGGGCTGGAGAGGTGAGCGCGTAAAGTGCTTGCAGGTGAGTGTATGAGGAATGTCAGAGGGGAGATGGATGGCCTATGTACTCTCGGAATATTCTTCTGACGTGGCGTTATGGAAAGCCGCTAGGTTTGGAGAGAGAAATCTTGAATTAGACGTGATTCTTGTCTCAGTTGCCGCCACTGCGGTCATGGCGTGGTCGTCTCTGCCGTCATGACTCTGCGTTGGCGGCGCGGCCGAGTGCGTACTTTTCGCTTCTGAACAAGCGGGGTACGATAGGGCAGGGAGTGGAGCTTTAATATAGAGAAACACTCACTGCTTTCCGACATTGCGCTCGCTCCCAAATACAATTGATCGCATGTTTCTGTCTCAATGCCTTCGATACTCGCCTTCACGTGGCTTTAGACGGAGTTTATCCGCGCCGCTCCGAGAGTTACCATTGCATGAGCCGCGACGTCCAACGTGGGATATGGTGTCTCAAGTGCTACATGCCACGGTAGTACAAAACGGCCATGAAACGTGCTTTACCGGTATGCACATGGCATTGACAAGACTGCCGCACGCCGCATCGATCGTCGTATTGCGTCAAGATGCGAGGTTCCCTTTCGGGACAGCTCTGAGGCCATACCTGCTCTGGTCTCATAGCGGATGCGTGAGCCGAGCGCAGACATCCGTTGGACAATGTTCTTGGCGTTGCAGAGATGCACCAGGAAAGGCACAATGATACGAACGAGCGCATCTTCCAAAGGGCGGTACCGTTGATGCCGGCGGACACTGCGCTGGCCGACTCAAAAGCTCCAGCCATGCATCGGTATGGCCATGCATCGGCTGCTTCTGTTGTCTTTGTGTGTCTGCTTTGTGAGAATTTTTCGTGAAGCTTTATGAGATGCATGCAGCGTGAATGTTTCTGCAGGTTCCAAGGTGGGCCGGCGTCGTCGTTAATCTGCGCTGGCTTGCCAATTGGCTCTCGATATCTTGAACCACTCTAAGCATCCAGTGCTGCTGTTCAATGCGCTGCGCGAAAATTCGTTCGCGGAATTCCAACACAGGCAGAGCATGATGGCAAAGGCATTGATGACATGCTGTGTGCAAATTCGGACGAGGAGCATGAGAAAGGAGCAAGTCAGACAGTCCTGGGGGATCTCCTATGATAAGCGGTCAACACACCTTCGTGAAGTGACGTCTGATCAAACCAATAGTCCAGTCCCTTGGGCATCACTCCATCTTCACTCCAGCCAGATCAGGCCATGAGCCAAGCCAGTACAAGGCAGGCTCTGACAAAAATCTGTCCATACCAGAAACGGACTCGCATCGATACCACATGCCTGTCAAACGCCCACGTAGCGGAAAGCATCTTGCTGTCTCATCTCAGAAGTAGACTTCCCAACTACTGCAGTCGTGAAGAAGCCGTCCAAACCTCGAGATCTGTCCAACTCGGCTTCCTCTTCCGACGCCAGCCAGGTCATACCGGTCCGGCACTTGAGAAACAACCTGACCAGGCTCATGGATCATTTCTCACAGCCTTGTCCGGTACTTTTGACTTCGCTGGCGCATGCACAGCAGCCACACTGCCCACGAGGATCAGGTACCCAACTCAGCCTTGCGGTGACACGACTACGGCCACGGCCAGCGGAGCGGGACTAGTGTCGAAGGGCGGCTGCAGTGTAGAGTGACTTGCATGGTGTCTCTCGACGGACGGACGCTGTACGTATGTTGCGCGAACCAGGATCGCCGGCGCAGTAGCTCTGGTGCGGTGTTCAGTAACGGCCGTCCGGATACCATCAGCCGACAGTAGTCGAAGAAGCGCCACAGGTTGACTTATTGGAGGAGTGCGTAGAAGGCGGTGGTGATCTCGGCGACTCCGCTTTGTGTAGTAGGTATTGCTTTGTCTTGATGCGGCTGAAAATTGGGCAGTCGTCGGCCGACGTCATCTCCTCTCGTGTGCACCACCCCTTTAACGATCAGTCAACATGTTGCGCGGCAAGTGAGAAATCCCTTGCATGGTTTGAAGGGAGCAGGCGACGTCGTCTACATGTACTCAAGCCAAAAGGCGACCCGACTGCAAGCTAAGCAAAGCCCATCGTCGAACAGTTCCCGCTAGTGCTGTCTCCCTGTGCCTCGAACTTGCGTCGTGCAACCTTCGCTAGGCGAGAGATCGCAGTCAGCACTATAATCTATCTCACTCGGCAGTTAGGCTGTAGTCTGCTTTAGTTGCCAGTTTCCTGAGATCCCGCTAGCCACCAAATCCATGGCGCGTCCTCCGCCGCGTGGAATCGGCGTGCAACCGGTCGGGACGAAGGGTGTCTGGCGCTCGGTAACGACCATGTACTTTAGTACACGGCATTAGTAGATGGAGTGCGCCTGTAGCCTTGTGCCCATCTCGCTGCCGAACCATTTGTGCGAAGGAGTAGCGCTGGTGTTTGTGCTAGTAGGTACGCGGGAGCGAAGAAATTCTGCGATTGGTTTCTGCTGCAATATGTACATATGTATGCGAAAGCCTCGAGCAAATCTCTTGGAGGTTTCGCTCCGTATGCTGTGTTCTCATGTCTTCCTACAATTACATGCAGGTCTCGCGATTCTCGTGTCTCTTTCTCGTGCTCCCTCCTCCAGCAACAAGACTGCTCCAAATGCTCCATCTCCCCCCAGTACAATGCATATGCTGAAGACGAATCTAGTGATGGAAAAACCGCCCGCTGCACAATGCGCCTTGGTAAAAGCAAAGCAAAACAAAACAACAAGCACATCTGCTCTGAAAACTTTCTGCTTCCGCGAACCCAGAGGATCTTGTGTGGTATCTTCGGCCGTTATTAGAATTGCAAGGCCCAAAGACTCTTGCCGTAAGTCGTGTTCGCGTGCATGCGCCAACCAACGGCATGCAAATGTGTACACCACCAGCAACACCAATGTCTGGCTCCCTCCAAAAATCATCGCTCTGCGCTCAGCGATGAGAATGCTCATGCGATGCAATGAATCAGAAACCCTCCCGCGCGGCGCCGAGTGGCGATAGCGATGTCCTTGGAGCGAGCTTGGTCGCGCAGCTCACTATTGTTGCTGCTGATACGACTGGCTCGGACCTTGGGCATGGGCTACAAAACGGTCAATGCCCCATTCGAAGACGATGGAGGACCTTACACACGCTGCTGCTGGTATGGGAGACCGCCTTGTCCGTACGGGCTCTGAGGATAACCTTGAGCGCCGTACATCTGGCTGTTTCCAGCATACTGCTGTGCACCGTCGACTTGCTGCTGCTGCGCATACTGACCAGGCGCGGCTTGACCGGCCGCAGGTTGGTAGCCGATGGGAGGTAGCTGTGGTCCACCCATCTGAGGTTGCATCATGTGAGGTTGACCGTATTGTCCAGGTTGACCTTGAGCTTGCGATGCGTCCTGGCCGTTCCTAGCTGCCTCTTGGCGCTGACGCTCCTCTTCCGCCTTGCGCTGATTCTCTTCCTCCTTCTTCTTAGCTTTCCACTCCTTGCGAATCTCTTTGAACTCTATAATATCACAAGCTAGTCAGCATTTATGCAGGGCGAATCCAAGTGTGTGGTCGGGCTAGTTCGCGCTAAGGCTCTCGACATGGATAAGCCTTGCGGTTAGCGCCCGCGCGCGACGAGCGTTAACCACAGGACCGGGAGTAACACCATCAATATCGCGACGTGGGAACCAGCTTTAGCTTGCAAACAAGCTTAAAACAACGCGAGGTGTGGTATAAACAGATGCGACGTACCTTCTGGAGTGCGCTTTGTGCCGTGCGACTGCATCGTCACGTGTGCGTTCAGATGGTTCAGCGTGCCGTACGCTTTTTCGCAACCATTCCATCCGCACTTGTACATGCGCTCGATTTCTTCATAACGCCTTCTAGGGCGTTTGTGCTGTTGCGCGCCAGGAATGGGCACGAATGAGTACACAGTCGAAAGCGGATGTCCGCCCTGCGTCACGTTAGGATAAGCTACTGGATGCGCACCAGCGTAAGTACCCACCGCTGGCGGTCTTGGGATCGAGTGCGCAACCATGTTAGGAGCTGCGCCTCCGCTCGTCGCGGGAGAATGGCCGTACATCGGCTGCTGGTACTGTCCGGCCCAATCTGGGCGGCCGTAAGAGGTCATCGTTTGCGCGCCGTATTGCGGCATATCGTGCTGTTGGGCGTAGGGCGAGTAGTTATGCGGTGGAGGGTAGGTCGGGCTCGATTGAGCGATGGAGGGATCTATTGGTAATTCTGAGTCAGATTTCGTGTTGTTGGACGCGTGACCGTTGCTTTGCTGCTGGCCATCGGGCATAGATAGAGACGGACTTGATGTTTGCGCCATACCGCTCTGTGCACCTGGAGGGTAGCGGGGCTGCTGTCCTTCTGCGTAGGATCGCTGAATGTACTCTGGGAAGCTTCCTGAGCGCGCGGATGCGGGAATCCCGTAGCTGGAGTCTGGTGTCGCGGAAGAGCTGAAGTTCGACGACTTGTAGTCTTGGCCGGCTTGATATTGCACAGCAGATGATTGATCTGCAGATGAAGCCTCAGACTGATGCCCGTTGTATGGCGCGTATGGTGAGCTCAAACCTGACTGCGGATATTCGGGCTGTCTACCATCCATTGACTGGGGATGGTCGCGTCGCTGTTGGCCGCCTTGCTGGAGGTTCGTTGCAAGGATCGCGCTTAGGGATGCTTCGTCCTTGGGGTGCTGCTGTCGTGGTTGTGGTGGCGTGTTGTAGGCTCTGGACATGCTACGTCCACAAGCGATGTGCTTCGTGCAGCTGGGATGGGCCTAAAACAAAGCGCGCTGAGTCCTGACAGCGCGCCGTCGAGTACAAGTGCCCGCTGAAGAAGGCCGGAGAAACGCTGTTGTTTTGCAAGAAGCGATAGCGTGCTCCCTCGGTACCTTGAGCGCGGATGTTGTGCAGATGGCTGTCGAGCAAGCTCCACCGTGCCTTCTAGCGTGTGCCGTTCCAAGACACAACACACAGACGCGAGCGATGCAGGATCCAGGTGGTGCCTCAAAGAGCGAAGCTTTGCCCGAACCGAATTTCCGGCGCGCAGATTTCGACGAGATGCCGCCTAGACTGGAGAGGAAAGGCCGGCGTTGTTTGGAGAGCACAGAGTGTCGTGCTAGGATGGAGGAGGATAGTGCGCTTTGTAGCAGCGTATCGTGGCGTGTGCCCTGAAAATAGCGTTGCGTACGGGCGCCCGATACGGCTGGTACAAGCAAGACGGTGAGGTAATTGTGCCGGCCTGAATGATCGCCTCTCTAGCTGCCGGAGCGGGAGTCGCAGTTGGGCAAGCGCGATGGAGACTTCACGAGCGAGCCTGCACCAGCGCACCTGCAGCAGGGAGGGCGCGGCACAAGAAAAGTGGGCGGGCAGAGACAGCTGCTGCGGTGGTGGTGGGTGTCTGTCGGCACGCTGCAGTGGAAGGCTCCCAAGGCTGCGCGGGTGGACGGGCGTCGTGTGGGCTGGGCTGGCTGCTCAAAGTCAAGGGCTGCGTTCTGCGTTCTGTGTGGTGGCAGTGGCAGAGGTGACGGCGGCGACTGGGATGGCCCGCTGCGGCAATGCACTCGCCGGGTCACGCTCTCAAATCAATCGCACAGCGCAGCGCGCAGGAGGCAAAGTGAGTGCGGCGACCGCGGGCGACACCTGCCTGTTGCAGCAGCTCTGCCAGATCAGAGCAGGACAGGAAGGGGCAGCCTGAGTGAGGTCTCGGTTGCAGCGTCGGCTCTGCGTGTTTCTGTCTCGCTGCACAATTAGAGTTCGAGAGGTGCCCCCAGAGGTTGCGAGGGAGCGTTGCGTGGAAAAGTGGGCGCACAGACTTTTCCTGGTCTTGGCGGCCCTCCAGCGAGTAATCTGCCGTCTACACGCCGCGGCCCTGGGCAAATGACAATTCGACTGGGCGGTCACGGCTGTACGGCGGCGGTGAATGGCCGGTTGAATGGCGGCGCTGATGATGCTGATGAGGAGCAGGAGGAGCGTGCGTCTCTGCTGCTGCTTCTCGGTGCACGGTCCGACCAGCTGTTTTGGCCGTCGACTGGTCGAGTCGCAGCGCTGATGAGCCAAACGTCCACAGTCCGCAGGCCGGGAGCGCTACGGGCTGTTTTGTCACGATGAAATGACGCTCGCGCTGCGGGAGAGCGGGCACTTTCTGGACTGGGCTCGTCTCGTGGGTGGTGGTGGTGCGCTCTCGGTCGCAGCGTAGTAGTGCTTCGGGCGCGGGAGCGCTAGAGCAGAGGCAAGGTGCTAGGTCCCAAACGGCAGTTGTGAGTTGTCAAAACGCCTGGCGTGGGAACAAAAGCTGCTGCACTGCAATCTCTCCGACTGCTGCAATGAAATTGATGATGGGGATGCGGATGCGCTCGAGGCGATGATTTTCCGCCCACGCTGCAAGTGTGCTGCAGCTCCTCCAGGCGCGTTTGGGCCGGCGACCGCTGCTTCGCGTGAGGCGTGAGGCGTGCGGTGAGCAGTCAGTCGCGCGCCGTTTGTATGTACACAAACGAGTACAGGTGAAGCTGTGGCGGTGTTGGTGCTGGTCAGACGTTCACACAAGCACCACGGCCGTCTGGAGATGAGGCTGAAGCGATCGTGCACTAGAGCAGAGGTGCGAGAGTAGGAAGGCTTGACCGAAGAGAGGATAGTCGCAAGAGGCCAGCAAGTGCAGTGGCAGCGAGGCAGGTGCAGAGGAAACCTTAATAAGCTCAGCACGGATCACACCCCTCGCCCGCAGCGGCTGGGCTCACAGACTGCATGACAGTGACTACATCTGCACACTTTGCGGCGACTCACGAGAACCACTGCACCGCGACAGCGCTTCACTCCGAGGCATCTTCTGCGCAGAGGAAGCCCTCCTCCTCGCTCCTCCTCGAGACATGATGCGGGCGCGACTCTCGTTCGGGCCAGCCGCGGCCTGCGGATGGCGACCGCCCAGCATCTCTCGTCGTCCTCTCTGAGGCGACAGCTGCGATGCAACACATGATAGGCGGTCAGCTCATCCTGCAGCACGCCAGGGGGTTCACGGTTTCGACGTATTTGCGAATCCACTCTTCTACACACCGCGAATCTGGCGAGCACTGGTACGGCCAATAGAAGCATCGTAACCATCGCTGCGCTTTCAAATAGGCAGCACCATCTTTCTTGCCCTTGATATCGCCTGCTTGGGCATTCATCCCGGCGCCGGATAGCGAAGAGGATCAGCCGAAATACAGTATATGGAAAGGTCTACGTAATTTCAGCTTTCTGTTCAGTCTATGTCTACTTGCAATTGGTCCGTGTTGCCTCCACATCCGTGATTTTGTGTCGTGTGAGTGTCGGCCGCAGATTCCCTGCTCGTCCCATGACCCGTCAAAGACGCAGCTGGAATCGATGCCCAGGATGGATCGAGATTATTCCGGTCGCGATATTATTCACACAGTGAGACAGGAGGCTATGCCAGATATTGCCGGCCATGGCAGAACGCCGCTTGCCCGCACATCGAAGGTCTTCAAGCACAGCTGTCTTTGCAAGAACAGGATCCCCTCCACATGGCGAAGACAGGCCAAAGCCGGCGCTCTGGGATCTTTCATCCTTGGGCCAGGGTGACAAGTGGCTATGACACATCCCTTGGCCTGCATCGTGGCGTCTAAGACATGAGCTCTTGCAGCACCGCAAGACCGAAGAACACGAATGGTACTGTTGGATGAGACCCTGCGAACTGGCAGCCGTCCCGTGATAATGCCACACTCACCGGTTGCATGAGCCGTATGTGGAAAAGCAGTATGTGGTTGTCAGAGCCTACTGACGAGTCGTATCTTGAAGGATGGCGGAGGACACAAGGTCTGGTATCGTCTGGTCTCCAATCACTGGCAAAGCGTTTGTTACTGCGTCCAGACCGAAACGCAGCACCGCCGTGCGTAGCGTCGCATAGCGGCAGATCGCGTCCTTTCTTATGTCGACGTCTTCCCTATGGTGGGGTATTCTTTGTGAGAGGTCACCAGCAATAGCAGCTCTCTGTTGTGAACTGATGAAAGTGCTTCATCAATTGGCAGGCACAGCATCGTCGAATGTGAGGCTCGCAAGCGCCGTGACCCTGCGACAAAACTGCATGAGCAAACATTTCGCACACTCCATCACACCTCCTCCCTGCATCTTCCCTGGCTCATACTGCGTGGCCATGGGCGAGATCGTATACTCTACGACATCGTGCATTTGGAGGGGCACGAGCGTCGCTGCATGCACGGAGGACCACCCCGTCTCCTGCTGCGTCTCTGCCTGAGAGATTGCAAGCAGTGTCTTAGTTTCTCCGCATCTATCACGAACCGACATTAGATATGCATCTTACCGAGCAATGCATCAATCGCAGGCCGAATTCTGATTGGACGAGCCACCTATGCAATCCGAAAAAGTCTCCTGAATTTCTCGTGAAGCATTTCACGACATTGCAGCCGACGAACGAATCACCCGCGCCGCATTGAAGTGTGCTCCCGCGGCGCCAGAGTGGGTCCAATATTCACATTGCGCAGATGGATCGCATGGTTTCTTTCCTCATCTCTGCTGCGGCCGCTGCCGTCAATAATGAGAAAGAGTTTGCTTGCTGCTGGATCTCAAATTCTTGTTGTCGGTGATTAGTGAACAGATTGTGATGCCGCATTTGCCGATCAAGTGGTGTAGGTTTAGTCGCCGTACGCGGATCGACGTCCGGTCTGAAGGCGTTGGCTAGAGCACGGGAACGACGGGCGCACGAAACTCAGAACGCCGCTTCCTCCTTCCCACTTTCTTTGGAACAACACCAGAAGATGTGGTTCTTCGTTGACACTACAACGGGAGCTTGCGTTAAAGGCCGTCGCCAAATTCGAGTTACCCTTCCGGAGTGACCAAGTCCCTGGGTCGAGGGTGCCAGATCTTGACTTTCTGGCTGTCAGAGCAGCCTCGAAGAGTCGAAAACCGCCCCTTTCCCACTGTTCAAGACCGCATCGGGCCCTTTGCCATTTCGTGGGCACATCTGCGTTGCAGAGCGTGGAGGCATCCATGTCAACAGTCAAGCCTCATCACATGTCGGAGTCTGACACCGTTTAAGGTCTCACTCTGTGACCTTCGGATAACGTCCCAGCCGAATACCGTCGTGCTGGTGGCTGCGTACCATGGCCTGGAGCGTCGTACGGCACGTTGGGGGATCCTTTGCCTTGGTAGAATTGCTGGATATCGAGGGTGGTTGAAGTGAGACTCCTATTTAAGGCAAAGATAGGCCCTTTGCAACGTCGGAGAGGATCATCAAGCATTCTCCACGAGTCGAATCGTGACGTGCAAACACGGTAATTGCGAGCTTTCTTCTCGGAATGTCGATCTCGCTGAAAGGTTCTCCGCGCAATCTGCTGAAGCTGCAACTCTCCCAGTCATGGAGGTCACTCCGAGATGGTGTACATGCGAACATGCTGACTCGTATCGTGCAACCAACATGTCAAAGGGGCCTTTCCACACTCCTGGGCCGTGCTGGTGTGCCGCGGATTCGAAACATCGCTTGCTTGCATCCGAGCCACCTCCACGTCACCACCACATCGACTTATCGCTCGGCAGTTGCAATGATGGCTCCAGCTGATGATTGTTTGGGAACATCAACCCCACCGAAAATTGGGTGGGATAGCTTGTCTGATTTGGCGCACCGAAAGAGATTCGAAGGATTATTCCTCAACCCTGCAGATAGGGTAACTCGCGCAGAGACAGAAGCACACCGAGGCTTCAACACGCGAATGGCAGAGCTGGAACACAAACCTCCAAGCCAGCCATCTGCTACGAAGACGTAGGCCATTGACCACCGTATGCTGCTGCACATCTGCACAGTTACTGCAGGAGATCACGACCGCCATTCGCAAGGCAACGCAAATCGGGGCCAACACCGATATAATTCACGTTGTTGAAGCCGCAGAACAACACCTGCGTGGCAGGTAGATGTACCGACCACAGGCCCCGTCTTCTTTCAGCAGGTTTAATCGAAAACCTGTACAGGTTTGTAGGTTATCGATATAACCGATTATCGTCTTCTTTACGCACTGCTAGGGTAGAACAGGTTTCTTATAAACCCGATATAATCGCAGTAGTTTTTAACCCTCCTCGATAGGAGGGTAGAAGGCCTTTTTTAGGTATATACGTAATACTCGGGCTTAGATTTAGTCTCTCTACGACCTCGCTTTTTACTATAGATAAAGCTAAAGTATTATATTACAACTCTATTATACCGTTTTTCTAAGGTATTATTATAATAGTGTCGCTTACAGATCTTAAGTATATCGGCCTGCTCTTTATACTAGTCTATAGCGCCTCGCTCGCCGTAGTTATATTACTATTAAAGCCGGAGATACGTAGAAAATAGTATATACCCCCGGGTATTATTTAGACTCTAATAGAGCTAAAAAAGGATAAGAGAGAGACGTTTAAAGTACTATATAGTATATCGAAGGAGTATTATTCGAGGACTAGATTAAGGTAGCTAGTACTATACGCGTTAATCGAGGAGCTTAAGAAAAGAGGCGGTTTAGACGACTATAGTCGCTATAGAGTCGAGATAGTAGAATAGGTAGTAATCTTCTTATATACTATTCGTATAAATCTATTAATAAGTTAGTTAGTATTAGAATACTAGTACTCTTACTATATATTCGAGGTAGTATTAGATAAGGTATTAAGAGCGCTCTATTAGATAGTAAAGGACTATATATAGCTACCGGACGACGTCGCTATATATAGTAAACTTAGTAGCGATAAGTTTAAGTACTTTATAGGCGCTCTCGGCGCGTTAGATAGTACTTATATTAATACTACTATACTATACGATTAGTAGAGTACGTAGAGATATTATAAAAACTTTATTATATAGAATATACTAGCGGTCTATAATTTCGACTATAACTTCCTCTTTACTCTTATTAGATATAAGAGCTCTACAAACAATAGAACTATTAAATTTAGACTCGGATTATCGCGAATCGAGGCCTCGAAGGTATCGGTAGTACGTAGTAGAAGATAGAATAATAGGTAGGAACTAACCGTGTTAATTATATTAGTTATATTATATATCGTAG